>JAVQJD010002729.1:0-46178 GCA_036023655.1 Nannoperca australis
GGGTGGGTGGGTGTGTGGGGGTGTGTGGGGGGGGTGGGGGGGGCGCGCCGCGCGACCTTAATTGGCAAAGGGTTTTTATTGCATTAGTAAAATTGCTTATTACAATCCTGCACAGCATCATGTCACGTTTGCATTTAAACATATATGTAGACCTTCTATTGGCCTATTTTATAACTGGTTTTATAATAATAAGTCAGGGATCTTTATTTAAATAATAATTTAAAATGTTTTTGCAGTTATTGCTTATTGGATAACATTTGAATGATCCTTGTGGGCTAACAGATAGAGAATAGAACAAAAGTAGACTAATGAAGATACTCCAACAAGCATTTACAGAGCAGGAAAACAGTTAGTGTAAGCAGTTGATACAACTAATAACATATTTTTTGTAATAGTGTTATCCATTGCAGAATGATATGTCAGAAGTGCATCTAAGAAATGGAGAAAGATGTAGATGGTTTGGTGTAAAAGGTGGTTAAATAACATTTGGGCTGAATATTATGCCACTCAATTCTTTTTTATTTTGAAACCCACAAGAATGTCATTTAAAAAAACAGATGAATAGGAATGGATCCTTCAATAAAAAAACAATCATTTAGTATTTATTTTGTTCTGCTCATACGTGTGTAGGAGTACAAATGTAAACTGATAACAGATCATATGAGGAGACATTTCTTGGAGTTAAAGGTGACATATCAGTCTGAAGAGTCCCAAACTGCACATTAGAAATCAGATGGCTTTTTAAAATAATTTTAAATTCCCCTATGCTTCATTATAACAGCAGCTTGTGGGAACTAATCACAGTGAACGGCCTAAATTGTTGAAATAAGACACTTGGTGTCTTGTTGAGGAAGCTCCAGTTGTCAGGCTCAATAAAGAGAACTCTGATGATTAGAGGTTTACAGTTTTGCCACTGTGTTCAACATGTTGGCAAAGAGCCTCATTTACGCACATGCAAGGTCTCGAAAGGTTTTAGCTATAAGATTAGAATTTCAGTCACCTTTACTGCTTCATGACGTGAGCTTCCACAAATATGGGAAGCAATGTTTGTCATTTGGGGATTTTAATACAAAATTGGTAAAAATGTAAATGTATTGTCTGTTTTCACTTGGTCTTACAAGTGTCTTACTTTGGTCACACATAACCTAAAATACAGCAATATAACAAACATAATTTGTATTTTTTATTAATTACAAAAACTAGTTTGTCTTTTGGGTTGATAAATGTGAGGACTTTTAAATTAAGATTGATTTGGCACAGGGAAGATTTGCGACTTTTATTGATTCTATAGTTACAAATGACTATCATAAAGCAACACAATACATCTTTCAGTGGTTAGCAGAAAAGAAGGTCCCTACTGACAAACGCGAAGTTAACTGTACTCACTCAATGTAGGCACAGTTAAAGAGTGCATGTGTGAGAACCCATCATACTCCAAACTAAAACTCATAAGAAACATCTCACAATGACGTTCATCAAAAGCTGGGCCTGGTCTAACGTGAATATTTGTGGATCTTTAAAGGTTTGGGAGCCCCCTAAAAATAATAACAAAAATTAACAACAATAACAAAGACATTCCAGAATAATTTTTTTAAATGTTAAAAATCAATAGCATGCTGGTGTTCCTATAAGCCTTAAGTCATTTATTTATTCAGAATATTTAGATATAAATAATTGCACATACAAGGAATTTGGTGTATACTTCATATTATAACAGTATGGTGCACATTACATGCATCCGACACAGCAAAACAAGAGAAAAATGTAAAATAAAGGCAACGTATATACAAAAAAAACATAAAAATAAAAACGTAATATTTATTCGAATATACAGAAATACAGTGTAACAGAATAGGGGTGTACTGTGCAATAACGGCCCTCAACTCTCCTTCGCTCATTCATCAACACTTGCATTGTATTGATGTGTCACAACTGTAAAATCCTAAAGCTGAAACAACAGATCTGGACCTTTAAACACTTTTGTTGCTCATCTAGCAAACAAATAGTGGATCCACGACATGATCAAGTTCGGGAACCCCTCTGTTGGTGAATATAAACAACTTGGTTTGTGGCACTAAAGGTGACGCACGATCAGACATCACATGCCTGCTGCTGACATCACCAACAGGGAGAGAGATGCGTTACCCCAAAGAAGCTTTCAAACATTATTCCCCGCCTCCCGGCTCATAGATCTTCCTGGTTTTGCATAAACGGCCAATTACCTTGTCAGTAAGCTGATCTGAGGCTCAGTGCATCCTCTCGTCCCTATTCATTTTATTGTAACGCGCAAATATAAACAGGCCTAATAGCATGCTACGCTCGCACTGTTCCCGTCCCCGCACCGTTATTGATATGGCCTCGAATTCACACAATTGATTTTTATGCTTCCCTCTAGCCACCTTGTGCAGTTGAGAGATATCTTTATTCACACTGAAAGTGAAATAAGTGCGTAATAAAAAGGTGATATATTAAATTCGTTTTTCCCCGTGTCGCGGTTTTATTATGAGACATTTTTCATTTTTATTGAATTGAGACCCTGGCGATCCGCGTCGATGCTTCGGGCGGAGAAAGGTTAAATAATTTGTGCAAATCAACAACCCCGCGTTTCAGGTTTGGCTTCAAGATCTGACTCCAGCAGCTATTTATTTGTTAATCTATCTATCTATCTATCTATCTATCTATCTATCTATCTATCTATCTATCTATCTATCTATCTAACTATCTATCTAACTATCTATCTATCTATCTATCTATCTATCTATCTATCTATCTATCTATTATTTCTTTGTGATAATGTACGTTGGAATTGGCCGATCAGTGCCTTTAAATCAGCCCTGTACTCTGCACACTTCCAGTCAATATCAGTGGATTTATGGCTTCATTGTGCGTAACAGTGCAACAGATTATTGCTTCGGCGGCTCTCTCTCTCTCTCTCTCTCTCTCTCTCTCTCTCTCTCTCTCTCTCTCACACACACACACACACACACATTAATCTGGTCTAGTATTTGTTATGTCTTGTAGGACACAGTGTACTGATGCAATATGCCTTTAAAAATAAGGGGAGAGCGTTCAGGCCCGTTCTCCAGCATGATGCATCTGGCCGTCTTTTGATGGGCTCCAAACTGGGTTAACGGGAAACTTGGACGAGTTATATTGGTCCATGTGGCTGGTTTAATTGCACTGACAGTGAGCGCACATAAAACATAGACACCCGTGATTCATAGCTGCCTTGAAAACAAAGTGCTCACCTGCTGTCAAATTCTGTTCTAAATCATGTCCAACAGCAGGAAAACTCTCTGGTGGCAGAGAGTTCCCAAACAATATCTTCGAGGCTTCTCCACGGGCCTGTAGATGAAGAGGATGTGACCTTTAGTATCACTTTGGGCTTACATTTAAAACATTTCATGAGGAGCCCAAACTGTCAAGCTTAGCCGAGCATTTACAGTTACAGACTCATAAAGACCCAACATAAAACAATCAATTAATAAATCGAAGGGAAAGAAATCTACAATTTCTGACATGAAGAGATATCTTTTTCTTTTTCTGACAGCATGGTTTCCATAATCGACCTTGAAAGAATGAATGAAATGTTTAACTTCAATATTTTTAACGAGTAGTGACGCGAAAGTGTTTGGAAACCGCTCGAGCCGAGCCTTCTGCTCCACTAAAAGACACAAAACCTTGTGTTCACTGCCAGAAAGGCTGCAGGAAATAAAGAAAGCTGCGGCTTCTTTAAGACAGCCGAGCAAAACAACTGCCCTTTACCGAGGAAGAGGGTGGGAGGGAGAGAGCGAGGGAGGGAGGTTTGGCTGGATGACCGAATGGCAGTTTTTACGCAGAGGGTTGTCTCACCTGCTGAAACGCACTTCACCGTTCAGCACAGCAGAGCCATCTTTCGCTCTCACCTCCAATTAATATCCACGCCTGCGAGGTCGGCGCTTCGTTTTCGCCTCTTTGGGGTTGTTTTGTTTTGTCTGTTGCTTTATTTTGATGCGACGAGCTGGGGTACCCTACCATGCCCTCTACTTATGGATCGCGTCTGCCAGAGTAGGCGAACAAAGCGCGTCAACCCTTTCCAGAGAACTGCCTCCCCCACAAAATCACGGATTTTTGTCTGTAAGTACTCAGGATAACCATTTGGCATCTTCGGTTGTTTTTCTTGTTGTTAGGCTGCCTTGTGTCTAGTTCACTGGGAAAGAACACGCTGCTAAAGATGGATACGCGTTTTCCCAGTCCGATGGATAGGCATTCAATTTAGGGAACACCCGATCCCGCTGCTGGACAAAAATAATGGCAGTTTTTTGGATAGCGCTGGATGCGTTATTGGTTTCCTGGGAGTAGAGCAGGCCTGTCGATGCTTGAAAACAAAACAAACAGCCCAATACTGCAGCACACATACAAACATTTCATTTCCCAAGACGTGAATTACTACATGACAAAGACTAGAATAGAATATACTGACAAACACATCACCGAAAAACGAAACTATGGAGCACACCGGAATCGAGGAAGTCAACCAGACGCACCAGCAGCAGCATGAGCCCATCAGCTTCGGGATCGACCAGATCCTCAACAGCTCGGACCAGTCCAGCGGCTGCATGCTGCCCAACCGGACCAGCGACCCGGATTACGCGCTGGCCTCCAACGTCTACAGCAACGGGTACAACAGCGTTTACAACCCGGCCTGCTCAATGGCGGCGGCGGCGGGTCTGGCCGGCTCCTACAACGTCAACATGAACATGAACGTCAGTATGAACATGAACGTTAACGTGAACTCTGGCGGTGCCGGAGGGGTTATCCGGGTGCCGGCGCACAGACCCATGCCGCCGCCGCCACCCGCCGCTGCGCCGCATCCGCCCCCTTCGACTCATCCGCCGGGCATCGGGCCCGGCATCCCCTCCGTGCCCGGGATGGGGATGGGGAATGCGGCAAACTTCACCTTCCCGTGGATGGAGAGCAGTAGACGGTTTGCCAAGGACAGATTAACAGGTAACACGAGTTTATTGATGATCCTGCAACACCTGAAGTCTAAATTTGTGTTTCCCATTAAAACAGAGAGGATTAGCTATCTACAGAGTACCTCCATGCACCTTCCACTGCATTTCACACCCTGATGAATGAGCCCAGAGAGTAGTAAAATTACATGTGTATTAAAAACAGGCCCAAAAAGGCAAAGTTTGGGCTGAAGTGGGCTTAATACAGCTGATCTCATCTTTAGTGTGTAATCTCTCGAATCGTATATGCACACACAGAGTTTTATTATGGAAGGGCAGTCTGATAAACGAGTGGAGAAAGTGACATGGACATGCTGATGAATCAGTATTGGACCATCACTCTCCATTTACAGCGGATGACGGATAACTTGTGTAATGATTTTAGTTTTTCGTCTGCGAGCCAATTGAAAAAGTAGGAAGATGAGTCATAACAGTAATAACATATGGCAGGTTCAAATCTCTATAACAGTGGATAATAACAGGACAGGCCTACCACTACTACTCCTACTAGAATAATGAATATTATTATTATTAAACTCGGGATTTATGGAGCCCAGATTGAGATCTGTACAGACGTCTAATATTAGATGAACTGCTCCGTTTCTTTCTCTGTAAGATTGTGAATTTGCATGAAGGGGCGGAAATCCACACCTGATGGTCGCTTTTCTTTTGCTCTGCTGCAGTTAGTAAATGCCATGACGCATCAGTAATATGCAATAAAAGGACAACAGTAGCTACTTTTAGACTCTAGAAAGACTTAAAGGTTATTTCTTAACTTAATAACCTCAATACTTTCTTTTTCTCTTATTTGAAGAAGAAAATAAAAACAAAACATGACAAAATAACTAAAGTTCTTCTTTAAAAAAGGTCGAAAATATGCATTTTAACGCTTTTTCACCATTCAGTCTACTGTTGCCTATATAATCTGCGTTTTAGTCTCAGTTTGCTTCTTGCTCACATATTAACGTTTTGTTTCAGCTTTAAACACACATACACCCACTCACAGCATTCCCCGTGAACTCTTATTATTCACACGCTTTTAAATTTTAGATGTAAAAACAAATCATTCAGTCAACGAGACGTCCACAGCGTCAACGGCAAGTTTTAATTTACTTATTCATTTTTACAGTGACAGTGCACATTGATCAATGTGCCAGCGTTAGCAACTGTTGTCCCCTACTCACCCCTGTTGTCTTAAGTAAATTCAAATAAAACGAGATGGTATTAAAATAGCTTGAAATCAGATATCCTTTTAATAACGCGTTGCTTGAGTGAAAATCTCAACATGAAGGATTATATGAGAGTTTATTTTTACTGTCTCTTTGTTTTATGAGTGTTGTTGTATTCTCTTTATTAATTCAGTTTTCAAAGGAGGTGGTCACTGATCTTTATTTCTCATGACCTCATCGTTATGAAGATGAAAATGAACATCATGGATTTGCGCACCCTCGCCACCCCCACCTCTCCACGCATTAAATATTCACTATTCCGTTCTTTCCACCTGATTAATTATTAAATACTGGGAGACTGTATGTCAACTGCAAAAAGATACAGTGTAAATAGGCTTATCAATTCTACTCATAGTCACCGAGGGCCTCTCGTTTAATTTCTCTCAGCTTTGTGTCGCTGTAATTATTTCGCTCAGCTTATATCTTTCCACTGTATTGATCAGGCAAAGATCACCATCAGCAGCTACAGTAGCAGCACACACACACAGAGGGAGAGAGAGAGTGAGAGACGTGCACACTATCCAATTTTAGCCTGCTCTGTTTCCTATAAAAGGCCGTAAATCAAATGGACTACCATCTATCCTGATGGGCAAAGTACAATCTGAAATGTTTCTTGTTTTTCTCGTCGCTGAAACCGGAGGAGAAAAAAACGACCCCGTGCAGCTTGAAACCGCTAAACATTTCTGCTGAGGGCTTCCAGCTCCAGCAGCCGTGGGAGGGTTTTTTCTTTATTTCTTTACTTTTTTTAAAGGATGAAAACGAATCCTGTTAAATGGCATAATAGACTTCTCCAATTTATCACACTGACGCGCGTCCTCGTGGCCTAAATGCACGTTATAAACCAGGAGTTGTATCCAACTGAAAGGATTAAGGATGTTACAGAAGTCATTTAATCCATCTTTCAAAATAATACTTGTTTATAGGCGACTTCTTCTCTGTATGTACTCAAGGATAATGGGCAGAAATGTACTCGTTTAATTGTCGTTTCATTATTCTTTTATCCAACATTATTATTATTATTATTAGTAGTAGTATTATAACAGTAGTAGTTCTGGTAGTGGTAGTGGTGGTAGCAGTCGTAATAGCAGTAATAGCCTAATAACATTAATGGTTTCTTTGTGCCATTCTGCTCCAAAAATGTGTCTTGACTTGACTTGATTTTTTATTGTTTAGCCTATTTTAAACCTGTTCAACGCTCGGCAATTATTTTGATGACATAAAAAAACATACAACGAAAATAAAGGTCAAACATAATACATAAATACTAAGCAGCAACCCGAATGTTTTAAGAAACACCGGCTATAATAGTTATAATAGGCTAATTGTAATAAATTGAAACTAAACTGCTCAAAACGTGCTTTACAACACACAGTGTGTAAAATCATTATGTCATAATGTGACAGCTTGAATTCATACAAATGAGTAGATGGCCCAACACTAATCCAATAATTCAAAAGTTGTTGTTGTTAACTGCTATAATATTCATAATAATAATAATAATAATAGAAGATAATGTGGATCGTTTGGGCATCTTTGCAATAGACAGAACCATAATACAGCATGAGTAGCTCTATAGGCCACGTAGCACCAATAAAAACACATAATTAAACCCTTTTTTCTCTCCAATAAATCTCAGTCTGGGTGTTAATGGCAGCAGAGCAGGACAATCTGATTTTATTTCCGTGTTGAACCCCTCCTGTCCTCGTGTTTCCACGCTGCCCTGATTCTCGGTGTGACAGAAGACAGTGTCCCTGCCTTTTGTCCCGTATAGTGTAATAAATAGCAATATATGTTCATGTTATATTTCAATATCCCCTTTAGAATCCTTCACGGATATATTTATTAGATTGCTACAAAGGTAATATCCGCAGCGGGGAAGGGACGCGCTGTCGCCGAGAAGTGTTATTAAGTATATGTGGTTTTATTATGGGAAATATATTCTCCATGGTAGCATTTTATTTTTTGATATGCTTATGTTAAATTGCATTACCCAGCCAGCAGATTTAGTGTTCTTGCTCATTTTCGCTTTCATTTGACGAAGGGGAAGAACAAGTCAGATCATTTTGCAATATATGCTTTTCTTTTTCTTTCTTTTCGTTTTATTCAGCTTCTCTACACAGGCGCTGTTTGCCTGGCTGCTCAGGATAATAATAATTTTCTTCATAGTAAGCATAAAAAAAATCCTAACTTTGGCATTTGGAGGACACCAAAATCATGTTCGGCTTAATGTAAATATTTACATTTTGCACCACAATCTCATGGGATTTACAATGTCTACAGCAATATTATATCATAGAAAATGACAATGAATTACCTTTAATATTTATATGTAGACTTTTATGTGTGTTATTCTGACATTAGTCACAGAATTAAAAGAAATCTAAATATAATTTTTCTTCACATTGCTTTATTACTTTTTATCTAGGTATTCCTTTACTTTGAATAATATAGCAGTGAAGGGTAATTTCAAACTCACTATTTAACACTAAAGACATTGTCTTATTATAAGTGCACAATGAACACATAGACACAAGAATACAGGAATATTGCAGGTCATTTCATTCATTTAACTTCATTAGGACTGGTGCAGTTGAGCGGGGACAGTCTTTTAATTTGATGTTGGTTTAAAATCCAGCGGTTTTTATGCTTTCAGGAGCACCACAGCTCAAACATTATGGCATTTGTTGCTAATTTCTTTCTACAGCTTACAGCGCCAATAATAATAACAATGGGTAAATGTAAAGGCATATTTGATTCCTGATCGGTCCTAGCCTTGCATCTTCAGTTGAAACATTAAACCTGACTGATGAAGTATCCATAGCATCACTGTATCGGATATTTACCAGCATTTGGCACACACTGTGAGGCAAAGCTTTTCTGCAGTTGGCAGGTCCAAAGGCTCTTGCTGCATGTTGTGTTCCACTTGAGTTGCCTCTGAACGTGCTTGTATGTGCCTGGTCCATTAGTTAGCCCACAGATGGCCTGAAATAGCCATCTAATGCAGTATTATTTAACCAGACCTGCCGCTGGGAGCAACTGCAGGCCTGCTCGCTCTCAGCATGTGACCCGTAAGGCTACACATAGTTTTGGGCAATGAGACACCAATACAAGAAGGACCTACTACAGTGTTTAAATGTATATATATTAGACACGTCATAGAAAAGTCACCACCAAAATAATACTGGAAATCATACAAAATTTAAAAAAATGCCATGATGTGCAATAAGGTCACTATGAACTCGCTATTAAGGGCCACAGAGGTGCTACAGTCTACTGTGAGGACCTTATAGAAATATCAGACACATCATGGGAGTTTTGTCACTATAAACTCATGATTAAATACCATAGATGCCTGTCTAAGTCTCAAAAGGAACATTAGAGGGATACAATTACCATTTTTACTATTATTGAGCATCAGAGCAACACATAATGTGAAACCGGATAATAATATTGCAGGAAGATTACCATGGAAGATTAAAAATAATAATGAGAGGATGAAAAAGAAGGCATGGTCACTATAAATCCATTATAAAACACAATAAAAGGGTAGGGAGTTTTCATTTCAGGCACTGCATTGGCATTGCTAATTTACACTCAGGTAATGTTAACTTTATGTGACCTACTGTAACAGCACAAAGCAGCTATTCATCTTTATTTTACAAATCATTTGCTCGAGTACGCCTCAATTTGCCACTCGTGTTCAGCACCATCAGGGGACGTAGGCAGCTCCCTGGAAATGACTGCAGAGCACATAATAGCTTCATGTTCCATTTTCAATCCAAATTGTCATCGTCTATGCAGCAAATGAATTTTCAGGTTGCTGAAACTCTGTGAGCAGCAGCAGCAAGAGCAGCAGAAGCATGTGGCCCACAGGGGACACCTATGCAGATGTTTTCATATTCATTTTGGCTTCTGGTGAGCTTTTCTGACAAAACAAAAGCAAATAAACACCCTGTAAGACAGGAGGTAAAACAGCTTGTTTGGGAGGATTGACACAAAGACACTGAGACAGAGAGAGGGGGGGGGGGAGATACAGAAACAGTTCTTTTTCTGTTGTTGATTTCCATTCTGCGTCAAATTGAGAATGTGGCTGGTGAGTGGATCAATAGCCAAAAACGATCTCATTACATATATTGATCTTCTGTTTACCCATGGCTGACAAAATAGACAGG
The DNA here is from genome assembly GCA_036023655.1 of Nannoperca australis. Lineage (NCBI taxonomy): Eukaryota > Metazoa > Chordata > Actinopteri > Centrarchiformes > Percichthyidae > Nannoperca > Nannoperca australis. Next base: position 10,396 of record JAVQJD010002729.1, read on the forward strand.
ATTCATAGATATTTTATGATGCAGAAGATAAGTTGTTATTAATACCCGGATACAGTGATATGTGAAAGTGAACCACAAGGCAGAGAGGCACAGAGAGAACAAAAGCACAATATAGGCTCATACAGTGGTGGTGTGCAATTCATAATTTTGAAGAGACACAATAATAAAGCAGTTGAGAAGACAACAAACAGTCCTGTCAGTACATATAAACAAATACATCATCTATCATACAAACTATAGGAGGTATATTCTGTAAAAATGAAATGTAAAAAGTTGTGTATTTGTGTATGATCAACCATGTAATACTGTTAATATTTTGTATAGAAATTATTTTGTACAAAAAATGAATATATTTGAATTTGATTTGTCTGATGGCAAAATTTCCACCCAAATTACAAACATTTCACTCTCTATTGTACTGTGTTAGGTTGAAAGCCTGTGAATAGTATTTACATAACTGGTGCCACTGTTTTGAGTGGGTTAATATTATTATAGTGATTATGAAAACATATTTTGACCTTCACGTTGTCAATAGATGACCCTGACCCTGGTTACCTGTGTCTGATTTATCTTTGTAACCCTGCTAGGTGTCAGTTATGTTTTTAAATGGCAGATATCTCATTTTGGAGCAAAACCTTTCCAAATGCTAACTTAAGAGACTAGCAGTAAATCACATTAAAGTAGACTCTGTTCATCATTCAGGCTTCCTTCATGTGATTAGCTGCTATGCGTCGGCGCCTGCACAGCGGCTGCTGCTGCTGTGCTCCAGATGTGGGACCTCAATGTGTCTCCCTTTCCTTTAGGGGAGCAGGCAGAGGAGAGCCGAGTCGGAGAGGCCACAGGGGGGCCGGGGGCTGCCGGGTCCCTCTGTCCTCTCCCCAAGGGAGACATCGGCAGGGTCCCCGTCTGGAGCACTGTGGAGACATTAGCCAAATGCTATTACCCAGAGCTCGCTCACCTGCGAGACGGCAATGGCCTTCTAGCAGACTATCCTTTCCCAAAGGGGGCTTGCCCAGGTGAGTCACCCCCTCCGCCCACCAAACACCTCCCCTACCTCACCCAACTGTGTCACAGCTGACTTTTAAGTGCATCCCTCTTGTGTGCAACTTTTTCTTTGTGAAAATGTAAAAAATGTTGCTTAAGTAAAAGTTTAAATCTTAATTTGTACTAGTCGTTTAACTTTTATCTTTTAACTCTAGAAGGACACTTTATTGCCAGTTGCAAGTGATGTCTTGAATTGTTTTTGGAAGTGATGCTGCATATCCCAGCTTTCTCAATAACTATGACTTTTCCTTGGACATTTTCTCTGTACAAACCAGTGTGCTGTCTGGTTTTCAAAATCTGGCAGGGGAATATTAGTTGTAATTACATTTATCTTCTTCTATTGGCAGCTTCTGGGCCTTCTCTCAGACTCCCCAAACACACTGAATTTTCCAGAGTTAAGACAAAATGGACAATAATTGTATCTACTCAAGGAGTAGAAAACAAAATTGAGTTCATAACATGAGCGTATATAAACAAAACCTCAAGGGAAATAAGTTTTTATTTCAAAAGCACAGATCATTTAGTTTAGCAATGGAAATAACTACCCACACAAATGGATATTAATCTTCTATCTTCTATTATCAATCCTTAAAGTCCAAACACCTCAATTACTTACAGTAACCTTATTGCTGAATGACTTGCATGATGTTTGAAGCTACAATCCACAAATTGAATTCCTTCAGAATCATCAAACAAAGTCAAATAAGTCCTCTTTTGTTTCCCTTTTACAGCTGCCCTCTCACCTTTCTCCGTGACCCGTCGTATCGGCCATCCTTACCAGAACCGGACACCGCCCAAGAGGAAAAAGCCTCGCACCTCCTTCAGCCGGGTGCAGATCTGCGAGCTGGAGAAACGCTTTCACCGGCAGAAGTACCTGGCGTCGGCTGAGCGCGCCACCTTGGCCAAGGCCCTGAAGATGACAGATGCACAAGTCAAGACCTGGTTTCAGAACAGACGGACAAAATGGCGGTAAGATTGCAGCGGGGTGTTCCTTCACTTGTCAGAATCTTATCTGGTGTGTTCAATGTGGAGAATAGTAAAGCTAAAGCATCATAATTCTCTCTTCCACGTGCCATATTTTCCACATTTTTGTTCCTCATGATCTACTTCAGCAAAGCAAAGAGGCCGTGATGATTTTTTCAGAAGCTCTTTGTCTTTATGAGGGCAGGACATTCACTCAGGAGAGCCACTCCTTCCGATTCTTCATGTGCCATAAATCGACAGCACTAAATGTGTCTATGTTTTGCTCCTGCATCCAAAATGTTTACTGATGTTTTACTTTAAACACAAGTAAAATGGCCCGCGGTTGAAGCGTTTGAGGCGTTGTACAACACAACACCTATTTTGCTTAGCCTAGCTGCCAGTGGAGGCCAGTTCACTTCACCAAGCACAATTACTCCTGAGCCTCCTGAAAGGCCTTTTAGAAACCTGCTGTCCAAAGCAATATTGAAACACTCACAGGAGAAATTGACTGCCAAGTCCATAGACAGAAAAACACACACACACACACACACACACACACACTCCTTCACTTCATTCTATCTGTTGTTTATTGCCATTTGGAAGTAAATGAGTAGAAAATCAAATTATGAAGCTCTGCCCGTAGTTAAAGGGACAGGACACATATTTCAAAAGCATATTACAAACAGCTAAATTACCTTTTAGGGTTTTAATGTTTAAATGATCCTAAAGCTTTTTAGAATGAGCACTGAATTTAATACAAATAGAAAACACTTAAAAACTTGTGTTTTCTTGACTAATTAACATTTACGAGTTAGCTTATTGGCTTAAACAAACATATACTATAGAAATTTGGTTTGATAATCCATTTTAAAAATAGCAGAATAGCAGAATAGCAGTGAAAAGCCAAGAAAAAAAAAGATTTTTCTTAAAATAAACACCACCAAACTAAATCCAAGACTGAACGGCTTGTCACATGTAACAAGGGAATTGGCCTAACTCGTTTTTCTGATTTCCTAGTTTTGTTGAGATTTATGCCATTTCCCTGTAGTGTGCACCTGATAGAATGAGCATGAGGGATGTCTTTGCGTGACGACTACGCTAGTAACAAGCGGATGATCAAATCAACAGCCAGGGAATGAGATTATGATAATGCTGTTAACAATAATGTGTGGCTAATGGATGGAGGTTGGTGTGCATGAAAGAGTGTTTTAGAGGTGTGTTTCCGCCTGTGATTTCTACCTGTCATTTGTATCTTGTTGTTGATTTTGACGACACTCATTTGTTTATTATGGTTTGTGTTATTAGTGATGCCACCGTGATTTCAAAAAGAGCCTAGTAAATTCTTCACTGTGCCGCAATCTGCATTGCTGATCAGGACCATTCAGAGCATTTCTTGGCTAAAATTAGCACGCACACACAGAGGAGAAAATGTCCTAATTAAAATGTAAATATCTGCCAGAAGAATCAATTTGAATATTAAAAGTAATTTTACTCAGGAGAAGAAAAAAGGGACGAACAAAAGCAGCATTTCCTCTACTGTGATTAACAATGGGATCGCAATTTTGGGACCTTGTTAGGGATTCACAAATTCTCAATAAATGCACATATCTTTCACTCCTTTCCTGAATTAATTTTATTCTCGACTCACTATTTTTTAATACTTACAATCTTGCAGATTCAAATTATGCAGATCACTAAAAGCACCTGGTGTGAGTGCTTCTCTTTGGATATTTTGTGTTTGTGTTATCTTTCAACACAGAAAATGTTAATATCAGCACCCACTGAAAGCAGTATATAATTGATGTATGTTATTGTTACCGTGTTAACCTGTTCTGAAAAGAAAACAGCTTAACAGATGTAAAGTTTGCCCTTGAGGCGGGAAATGAACTGTACCTTCTCCCCCCTCCGTTAGTCACGTTCCCTCACCAACACCTGTCACTCATCCTGATCAGGTGTCATCTAGCCTGAAGCCCAAGTAACTGGCACAGGTGTTGAATAAACACAGAGTAACCGTACTGCCTTTCTTTCTTTCGCTTCCTTATTCCTTTATTGTTTTGCTGTCCCTCCTTTGCACTGATCCGTGTCTGTTTTTTACTGCATGCACTGGTTGTGATCAGTTAAAATGAGATTTTGTATGAGAACATTTTTAGCAGTAAAATTATCCAGTAATCTGCATGAAAAAATGAAAATTAAAGGAAAATCTGAGAAATTTAACCTTAACATTGTGTAGAAGGATTTTTTTCTGCTTTTATAAAATATTCATTGTCTCATGACCCCTCAAATTTTACCTGCGACCCCTCATGGGCTCCTGACCCCCATTTTGGGAACCACTGCTTAAATATTAAAAGAATGTTATATTTCTTCTTTATGAGAATATGGAACAATTCATTGTGAACATTGCTGTGGCATTAGTCTAATCTTGTGTACATGCCACATAACAATAAACATATAGGTATTTTATTTTCCTCCTCCCTTTGTCTCCTCCATCCACCCAGGAGACAGACTGCAGAGGAGAGAGAGGCCGAGAGGCAGCAGGCCAACCGGCTGATGCTGCAGCTTCAGCAGGAAGCTTTCCAGAAGACGTTGAGCCAGCCTCTACAGCCGGACCCGCTCTGCCTGCACAACTCCTCCCTCTACGCCCTGCAGAACCTTCAGCCCTGGGCAGAAGAAAATAAGGTGACCTCCGTCACCTCCGCGGCATCTGTAGTGTGAGCGTGTGTGTGTGTGTGTGTTTAGAAGACAGTGTGGGAGGGAGAGAGAGACAGAGGGAGGGACAAAGCTGGCAATTATTAAAGAGTCTTCAGTGTGAACGGACAAATGGGGAGGAAGCTCTTCAGTCTATTTCTGAAGTATCTGATCTTCAAAAGCACCATTATGGTGTTGTCATAGATACAGGACAGTGATGCTGGCTTTGGAAAAAAATTAAATTGAATGGACATTGTCCTTCCTCACTCATCGATTGTTATCAGCAACATGGTAGGGGAGAGTATGTAGAGAGAGACAGCGATCTGTTACTGCAAAGACTCACAAAACACTGTGTGCTGACTTCACAGCACAGGAGCTGCACTGACACTGCTGTTTGTCCAAATTAAGCAAGTCTACAACTGTCATCTTACATATCTGAAGTGTGTTGAGTCATTTTCCTGCCTTACACCAAGTTTCCGCTTTCCCTTCAGCTGTCTGTCTGAAAGAGAGGAGGGCACTTTATCCATAAGTGCCGGGAAACAAATGGACACCTCTGTACATGCCCAACTATCAAGACTGTCCCCCTTTTGCCTCTGGATCCCTCCCGAGGCGGCAGAGACTCTCTGCCAATAACGGCAAAAAAAGACCTCCTTGTTTTTCGCTTTTGACTTTGTACAATGTAGTAAATGCATGTTTCAACCCTTTTCTGTGTGCACTCAGAGGTACCATTGAAGTCAGCTGCCCTCAAGGTGGACTGCAGTGTTCAAGTGGTAGTGGATTGGAGGAATTCCTGATGACAAATTCATCATTATTATGTTCAATTTAAAGGTGTTTTATATTAAATGATATTGTGAATTTTTGAAAAGATGACAAACCTCTGTGTTTTTTTTCCCTCTCTTTGTGCCGTCTCTTGGTTCCTTCACTCACTGCCTGTTTGTCACCATTATGAAAACCATGCAATAATACTTTATGATTTTAGTGAGCTAGTTACCCTCAAAGGATTTATCTATGATTACACATTAAAGTTTCAAACCACCCAAAGGTAAGATACCATCGAACTGTATCAGAAGGACAGCACAATACCTTTTTTATCCATAAAAACTGATGACTACAGCTCCCAGGTGTGAATGTGAAGGAGGGCGTTGCCGAAAAACATAAAGCGTGCTCAGCAAACCCTCCCAGGATAAATAAAGGTTCGAAAACTGATGCCAGCTCAAATTAGAATGAGAATGCAGGAGAAAGTACAAGCTGTGCAGTGGAACACTTTAACGGAAGATTTTTTCAATGACTGGAGCAGAAAATCTAAAAAACAAACTAAAAGATGGTGTGTTTTAAAAAGTCTGTGTCACTTGGCAAAGATTGTCCTTCCTGTTTTTTATTCTTGCACAATGCAAAAAACACCTTTCGCAAGAGCGAGGTGATCAATCATAGTAAACAAGAAGCTGCCATTTAATTTGGTCAAAGTTCCTCTGTTTTTCTTTGTTTTGGTCAATCCAGACTATCAGCAGACACCTACAGGAGGATTGGAAAACCTCAGATACCTGTCACCTGACTCAACATCATCATATCTGTATTTTTTTTTTTTTATCAGGTTGATGAGACAGGGGTTTCTTTTGTACAAGCATTATCTTTAATTTGGATGTTAGCTCCCACTCCGTTTGGGCTTCCATTGTTGTCTAGATGAATCATGGCCACATAGACACCAGACAGCCATAAACATCTATTATCCCCACATCCACCCTATCATGCAAATGCTTATCAACCAAGTCAAAACAAAAACGACATATCTAGAAGTGCAGTAAACACATCATTCAGGTTCTTTGCTTGTAAATGAGCCTTCACCTTCACGAATGTCCCAGGAAATTGGCTCTCTGTGCCCATTTCCTATCCACAACAGCAAATCACTCGATTTCACTGGACTGTGAGAAGAATGTCTTGTTAATCTTGGCCGTGCCTTTGGCTGACAAATACCTATCACAAGCCTTGATGACATACTTAGGTTTTGCAAACACAAGGGTAAACATCTTGTGTCTTTTGTTGGGATATCGACAGCATCTGGCTGCTCGAGCCTCCAAGATGTTGCTCAGAGAAGGTTGAGGATGTGGTTCGAAACAGCTGTCTGCAACTGCAGCCACCCCCCAACAACCCTTAGCTTTCTCAATGCTTTCGCCAATGTTTAGTCAGTTTTTAGGGCGTCTTGCCTGGTTGGGAACCTGTCAATAGCAGGCAGTTCTCCAGGTGACGCCTCCTCAACCCCCATTTCCTCCTCTCCCTGCTGCTTTCATCTCCCTGTCTCGGATGCCTTGAAGACGTGACTTGGCCCACTCAAGAAAAATTCCTCCCATTACTGTTTTCAAAACCGTGCATTGTGTTTTACTACAGGTGCTTAAACATTTTTCTCCTCTCTTGTCATGGCTCTGTAGGGTTTTCTTTTTATTTTCTCCCCCCCCCTCGCCCTCTCTCTCTCTCCACCAAAGAGCCCTGTCCTTATCCAATAAAATGTCACCACACAAGATGAACAAGAGCGAGAGGCTCAGGGTATATCAGACTTCCTATCAAGCACTCTGTTTTGAACGAGAGCACCAAAAAACTATTCACCACATACGCTGTGCTCTGTGTCACGCTCCGTCTGCTCCCATTATTATTTCCATTCTTGAGACATGTTGTAAACATTTAATTTCAGTTTCAGGCAGCAGTTGTAGCTTCAGTGATCCAGTGGGTTGACCACTACAAGGAGGTTGACCTCCAGCAAATGTCATATTTTATATTAAATGGTAACTTTGCAACTTTATACACTTTATTCAGACAGTTTAATACTAATGCTCAATTATTATGTAGCCTAACAACAACTAAAGTGTTTTTTATTTGCTGTATTCCCACAGACATTACATAAACATTAAACATAACCTTCTTTTTTTTTCTTTCTTTTTTTTAGATAAAACCTTTTCAGTTTATAGATGCTAATTTTGTCATTAAACTGTTTATTGAGACTTCGACAGGAAAGATTCTTTTATATGATAAACAAGTCAAACCAGAAGAAAAGGCCTGCATGTGCATGTGGAAACCAGGCACAAAATAGCGTTAAGATTTCAGTTCCTTAACATAATCCAGTATTTTCAGTGCTCATTGTATCTGTTTTACTGATGAATGTTTTACTTTATACAAAGCTAAAGTTTACTTGTAGTTTACTGAAGAATCTGGTTTATTTAACATGTTTATTTAACTATGGCTCGACGGCCAAAATGTTCAGTGGGATTATACACAATTGTATGTCACATGACTAATATAGAGCGAATATCTGAGTGTGATATACATTTTTCTCTCTTTGATTTGATACCACATGAAATAATATCAGTCTGCAGTCATAACAAGTATTTTTAGGCTATACGACAGCTGCTGTAGCCACAAGATTTTGTAGGAAAGCAACGGCCGCCTCAGCCTGTAAAACTCTATTAGATCGCTGCCAATGTGTTGACATGTGAGGCTTTGTTGACTAAAGTTTTTATGGTTGTTGACTTTAAAATACAGCCATGGCTTAATTTACAAAAAAATGATTACACATTGCAGAGGGAATCTGTTATTGAGGGATAATACAGAGTGTAGCGTAAGCTCTAAATCTAAATTTCTACAATAGCAGGCCATCATTATAATGTGCAGTGATCTGTACAGTTTCCCCTCTGATGTTTGGTCAAGTATGAAGTATTCCTGCAATACATATTCATGAACAGGTTTCTACATGTGGGTGAAATGAAATGAAGGAATGAAAATCACAAACAAGTTTTGCTCCACTAGATCTGAAAAATTAAACACAGTTTAGTTTCAACTCTGGTGGAAAGTCTGAACCCAACTCACGTCAACATTTGACATCATGGGTATTTCAGAAATGATTTTCCCACAGCTAACCTCTCCATAATCACCCAACAGTAATGACTCTATTTAGAAATGTATGTTAATGCTCGGGTAACAAACATTGCTTTTCATGATATCCTGTGGCTTCTTTTAATTCAAACGAAGGAACCTCCTGAGTGGAGACTGTTTTAAATGATGGTAACTGGTTTGAAAATACAGATTAACATTTTTGTTTCTGAATAAAAGAGAAGAAATTTAAAAGTAAATTTCTTTTACAGGCCGTTTCAGACTGCATGATGTCGCCCAGATACGGCCTGTAAAAGAAATGTTTCTAATGCCATAACTTTAAATGTAACTTCTCAAAAGAGATGAAATTTAAGTCAGGTCTTTAGCAAATATCTACACATATAAATGAAATGCAAGACAATTTGAATTCACAGAGGACATTGACCAAAATGTTCTTGTGTTCGCACATTGATTCTGTATGAGTGGAGTGGAACATAGTTGTTGGTTTTGTGAGTAATTATATTTTGGATTGATGATTATTAAACAACTGTAGCAGAAAACTTGTGCAGCATCGAGTCAAGTGACGAAGGAAGAACTCTTTCTGCAGTCTGACAGCGCGGCTGAGGCTTCAGAGCTATCTCAACTTGCTGACATGACATGCTTTCATGATTCTCTCCCTCTCTCTCTTTCACTTACACATCTGTACACAAACTCACATATGCACGTACTCACACATATACATATGTATGACAAGCAGTCACACGTATGTTTGTAGAGAACAGTAAATGCAGGGACAATGAGTCATTTTGCTCTAATGTTGACAGAGAGTTAAGGATAAATGTTATGTTAAATTTGCCCAAAATGAAAAACATCCTTAGTTTAATTTGAAACATGAACAAATACTAGTATAAAAACGTATATTTACTTTTGAAAAAAGCACAGTGGTGATAAAAGTTGACTAGTTAGTGTTATATCAAATAAATCTGCACCTTCAGGAAGCTGTACTGAAGCTGTACTGAAGCTGTACTGAAGCTGTACTGAAGCGCAAAGCATTTGCCTTTACGGATCTGCATACGTGTCCTGTCAATCTGTGACACATTAAAGCCTTCTCAGGCTTTCAGGCATGCATGAAGAGGACTCATTCCTTTTGAGTGATACTGGTACGGCGGCTGAGTGACTTAACACCTGCTCAATACGGGCCAGATACTGACACTCTCTGAGGCTCTTATTAAGGTTAGAAAAACATTTCACCAAAAAGCAGCTCAGCTTGTGTTTCACAATTAGATTTCAGACATTTTGTTTTCCTGTGCGCTCTGAGATGTTTTCTTTTGCAACAGAAACGAACTGAAGTCGATTAGTCAGCAAGTCAGGGTGAAAGGTTGTTTATCTGCCAAAGAAAACATTCTGTAAATGCTGTGGAGGAAGGTCAGCAAATTGAAGCACACAGCAGGTAATAAGACCGTCCAGCTACTGAATGGCCTTGATTCAATCCACTGCGACCATAAAAACATGCCTACAGTGCCTTTCAGAAAAACAGTAAATCTTCACCAGCTCTATGGATACTGCTCTGATGTTGAGAGCAAAACAAGGAATCCAGAGTTTAAACAAACAAACAATAATACAATAAAGTAATTAAGGGGGACAAAATGAAAGGCTATGGGATGTTTAACATCTTTAGTCTTTGAGCCACATACATAATTAATCTTTCGATTTATATAACAACAAACTTAAAAGAGAATATATGGTTATAATTAAAATCAAAAAACCAAAAAGAAAAATGTGTTCATACACTTAAAATTGTCTTTATTTCTCCCCTCTAAAACAAACATTGCCATTGATACAATTATTTTGTGTGCAGTCTGGAAAGTTTCATTCTAGGTTAATTTCTCTTCTCTGTAATATCCAAGAATGCAATGGCTCTCCGTTTTATTATCAATATTTTTAACAACCACAGAAGACTCTTCAAAGGCTACAACTGCCCCCTGGGCTGGACTTTTAATATCACTTACCAAAGGCCTCTTCTATTTAGTCCAAACAGCACATTAAGTGATGGACATAAGGGAGAATATCTCAATCTTAATATAAAAGCTGTAATGCTTATTTGAGGAAGCACTTACAAATTAGGAAGACACAAACAACTGTACAAAGACATTGCAGATAATCAGAAAAGTGCTGGTCGTGCAAAGAACACCTGTATCTACTTATATCTAACTATGCACTTTTGCCTTCTCTGCTGTCATCTTGGTGTCTGTCTTGAGGAGTCTTATGCTATTCTTTTTTGCATATGTTTTAAATGTACCTTTTGAATATAGATTGTAGCTGTTCAAATATGGTGCATAACCTCAAATATTACATTCGTTTTTAATTGTTCGTGTTTTTGTTTACAATATGGTAGTTACTTGCAGGATTACCTCAATCTATATTACGACAGCTCTATCTAGTGTTCATCATTAGAACGTTCAGTTTCATTTGACCCGGCCATTCTCCAATTGTATTGGCTCAAATGGTTTAAAGCGTCGGTCACGTTCTGCTCATCCATTGGCTTGATGATGTGTCCGTCACACCAGTTTACGGAAGTCTAACCACCCACTAAAAAAGATGGAGGACGATATCTCAGATTTGAGCAGACCACAAATGTACTTGTTTGGTGAGTTCGCTTATTCTGACAAACCTAATATTTTTCGGTCTCACAATCAGTTTTACTGCAATGTCACCATGCACAAATAGCCATTTAACATTTTTAGCAGGAGGAAGTTAGCTAAATAACATTAGCTGGCTAACCTGCCTGCCCCTACTCGCGCCAATTCAGCTTTTGTTAGCTAGGTTGAGCAAGGCATGTGGATACACGGATATACAAAATAATAAACCCCAGCATCTTACACAACTTAATGCATTTGTGTATGTTGTTTAACATAAGTGCAAACATTAGGTTACACGTTGCATGTATCGTTTTCCCTAGGTTGTACCCTCAAATCGGACAAACGGGAGTTCAAAGTTGACGTAGACGACGATGATACGGAGCAACAGCTGTCACTCAAAGCAGTAAGGAAAACGCCTTCCGTTGTATGTAGATTAGAGTCGCTGCTCCTGCTGAATAATGCCGCTGTAACGCATGTTTCAGGGGGAAAGATCATAAGGATCAAATACATGAAGTTGGACGGGCATGACATAAGCATGTCATGAGAAAACGTGGACAAAAAAAAATGTTAATTGAATGCTGCTAATTATTCTTTTTTATTTATAATTTATAATTTTTTATTAACAAATAATTGTGAAGTATATCTAATGAAGATTACCAGTCACAAGTCTTAAATGTAAGCCTTAGTAAAAAATAAAAGGTATAATTTGTATCATTCGTTTTATTTTATACGTGAAACCGAGGAAAGCAAGAAAGTTGTTAAACATAAAATTTGAGCCTGACTGATAAAGTCTGGGCTCTAATTTTAACAGCTGTACCTTTACTGGGAAAAATACTTAAATGGCTAATATACCATGCATATTAAGCAAGTAATTATTTCAGTACTTATATTAATGATAATTACTGATCATTCAAACTGGAACTGTAGCATTCAACAAACCACATATTTCAGAAATGTAGACCCTTACTCGAGGCAATAATCTTCCTAGAATATTTTATTTGAAGAAAAAAAAAATAATAATAAAAAGAAGAAACACAAGTTTTGTCAGTTGGAATGTGCACTCATGGAGGTGCATCAGGTCAGACAAAGTCTATCAAGAGCAAAGTTAGTCTGATAATGCCAAGACACGGAGATGGTGTTGCATAGAGTCAGCTGTGCTGCTTTTCCAGGTGTGTCTGGGAGCAGAGGCTGAGGATAAGTTCCACATGGTGGAAGTCGAGGGCCTCACTTACAATGGAAAAACGACCAAAGTGCCACTGGTTGTCCTGAAACCGTCTGTCCTGCCCTCTGTAAGTAAATGCCATAGTGCAGAATTTTGTGAAGTCTTAAAGGGGTATATAAGTAAAGAAAATGTGTATGTATTAAGCAAAATTTATATAATCTATAATGTTTAGTTTTGTCATTTTCTAGATTATTTCAAGTAAAATAGCTTTCAGCCTCTTTCATGCTTAAGAAAATGACAAAAAACTTAAAAGGCAAACTCATTGAAACCATGGAGCATACAGAAACCAATAGTGAAGAACGTAAATGCAAATGATACATCCTATTAAAGGATGCACATAGTATATCAACAGTTATTACATTGTTTATTTTCTTGATATAATTGTTATCTTTTTCTTGTCCAGATGAATTTAGGTGGATTTGAGATCACACCTCCAGTTACCTTCCGCCTCCAGTCTGGCTCCGGACCAGTTCACATCAGCGGGCAGCATTTTGTTAGTGAGTATGAAGCCAACAGCTGCGAGTGCTGCTACTGCCTTTTCCTCTTTTAGAACTACAGACATACACATATGAAATGATGACTCATTTCACAGTTCAACACATCATTGCAATGAGCTGCTTACCTACTCCATACTATGTCGGACGAAAGTAGTGCTTTCACTGAGAGTGAAGTTAATGGCACCTCATTTTATAAAACATAACATTTAAATCATATTTCATCAGACTTTCATTTTGGGGTGAACTTATTCCTTTAAGACTTTCTTCTTTTGTAGTGTGTTTTGGTGTGAAAGGACAAATAAAATAAATTTGTGATGGCCATTTTAAAAATAGCTTTGCTTCTAATATTACTAATATTCTAACATTGCACCAATTAATAAATTTTTTTATTAATTACTCTGTTTCTAATAATGTTTATTACATTGATACAAGGACTGTCTGGGTTCCATTAAAACAGAATTCATCACTATGCAGTGTCAGTAAGCAGTCTTGCTTTGTTTTGCTTTGTAGGTGTGAAGGATTCAGAGGATGAAGGAGAGGAGAACAACACGTCACCGGTGAAGCGGCCTGCAAGCCTGATGTCGGGGAAAAAGCCTCCATTGGTAGCTATGAATCCATTTAGCTACAGAGCTGCCTTCAACTCTGAAGGAAAATGAGCCCAAAGAAACAGTTTAAACTTTAGTAAAATTGTGTTTGATGAATGATGATTAACATTTCTTGTAGAAAAAACTGAAGATGGACTCTGATGACGATGAAGACGACAGCGATGAGGATGATGACGAGTATGTTTTTGTTTTTTTATAAAAAATGTATCAGCCAAAATTTTTGTTAAATGCACACAAAAAATGAATGAATCATTTCATACACCCAGTGTATTCACCCAACCCAACGTCTTTTCTCCTCCTACTTTTTGTAGTGATGATGAAGATGATGACAGTGATGAAAATGATGTGCAACCTCAGAAGATTGTTGGAAAAGAGCTCAAAAAGGTAAGACTGGTCTGTTTCTTTATAAAAAATGTGATTGTACCTGTGAAAACATTTTAACAGTAGCTGCAGGATTATATAGAGCTGATGTTTTCAAATGGAGGCACACAGACATGATGTTATTATCTGATTCCAATGTCCATGAACAATAAATATGCATAACTTGGAATAGAAATGGTAGAAGAAAAGATGAGTGGGGATGTGCAGTTGATGTTATCTGGGGGGTGGGCACAGACCCCAGACCTTGAAAACCCCTGCTGTAGAGACTATTAAAAACAAAAACAAGTAAACAACAATTAGGCTTCAATATATACAAATGTCTGATGAGTAATAATCAGATGGATATGGGAATATAAGCTTAAATAATTTTATTGCAGGATATATTCTCCTTTACATTACATGTAGCAATATACGTGGGTTTCATAAAAGCAAACATCAGCCATTATTAACTACTTGCAATGTCACCACAGCAGTGATTCCTAACATATGCAGTTATGTTGAAACATTTAAATTATGACTTGATAATATATATCCACATATTTGTGCTTAGGAGAATATTCAACACACAAGATTACAAATGTGTGTGTGCTGCAGATTTTTATAGTTATGTCACAATAACTTGCCAACCATTGTAGCGTGACTGCACAACACATGCATCAGTTCTCCACCAACCTGAGTTGATTAAGGCTGCGGAAAGACTAGCTGGAAAAAAGACAACAACAAGCTCAAAGTAAAGATGCTATAAATGGTTAAAACATTGATCTCGGAATTCATTGAAAATACAACATGCCAACCTAGCGCTCCTGTTGAGCAGTTTATTGAATCTCTGTGGTATTTTCTTGGTTTGCTTCACCTGTCTGCGATAAACAAAACACACCACTTTAACATTAAAGAGAGGGTGAATGTTTACATTTGATAGTTATTAACAGGTATTGAAGGCCTGTAGTAATAACATGAGTCTGATGACAATACCATGTGAAACAATATTACAACAAATATGTACAATAGGACTGTATAAAACTGTGGGATGTTTGGTAACTCCTTCGTTGCATTACTTCCATCGATTCCATACCAAACTAAATGTCCTGGTAAATGTAGGTAACCAAGCTTTCATTCTTATACTAGATTCAGTCCCCTGTTGTCCACCAGGTGTCAGGGTAGCCACGGGCTCACCCTCTGTTTTTTTTTTTTGTGTGTGAAAGGAATTTCTCTGTTGCCGTCTGCCCCCTTCGCTTTTGTTTGTACGACATCATTTAAACTCCCACAGACACTATCCTATAGTAGCATTTAATTTCAGCAGGCCCTTCCCATTCCTGCACTCACTGACCGTCCACCTATTTGTATGAGACAAAACAACTTTTTCATCCTGTTCACTCATGTACCCACCTGTTTTCCACGAGTAAAACACAGGGTCTGTGTGGTGTAATGATTGGATTTCTCCTCTGTAATCTGCTTGAATTCTCACTGTCTCACCAACAAGATGGCACTATATTATCCTTTACACACACACACACTCTCTCTCTCACACCCCCTCAAAGGTATATATACATACTGTAGACTGTAATCTTAAATGTGTAAGTACACATGCGTACTTTACATACATACATACGCAGTCTGCAAACATTAACAATAAATATCTACACTTCATGTGCAGAGAAGCACAGTTTCTCTCTCTCTCTCTCTCTCACACACACACACACACACACACACACCAGTTATGGGAAACATCATCCCTCATTTTTCTGTTACACTGCATATCTTTGTCCCTCTGTCATCCCACTGTTAATATGATTGCTCCTTTTTATCGTCTCTCATGCCATTTCAGCTTTGCACCTGGCCTTCGCCTTTGAACACTTGTTTTGCGTGTTACCACAACCATTTGCAAGTGTGTGTGTGTGTGTGTGTGTGTGTGTGTGTGCGTGTGCATGCATGCGTGTATCTGCCTCATTTTTACGTCTGTGTCTGTTTGTGATTTCTTTCTTTGTATTTTTTTAAACACGCTATCCCAGTGCAAACTGTGCCAGGCAAAAGATCAAAGCAGGGCAGATGCGCATACCTGCGACGTGAGCGCCGATCCGTGCCTCAGGGTCAGATGACAGCTGAGCATTTCTGTCACCTGTTGATTTATTCTGTTGTCTTCTCTTCCAATTCCTCCACCTTCTGCACCCCACACTCCTCCCCCTCATGACCGTAATCATTTTCTTCACCCTTCTTGTATTTAGTTCCATGGCTATCCTGTCTCATTCTTCAGTAATAAAAACACTAAACTCTAAAAAGTAGGGCTGGGAGCAGGGTTTTTTGACTGCTAACTCAGCAATATATGAATATAATTTTCCCCCACCTTTTTTTATATCAAACCTCATTTAATTTTAGAAGATTCTTAATTTACTTTTAGTTGTTCTTTGATTAGATATATTTGATGTAAACAGGAAATTGGGAAACATTGCTAAATTTAAACAGTATTTAAGCTTTATGCTTATGTTAAACAACATTATTAAGTATTACATATGTATATTTTCTGGTATCGGTACTGAAACTCATTACATGCCCTGTGTGAAGAGCAACCACGTTTACAATGTCATTTTCAGTTCTGATTTGAACCACATTTCATGTGTGTCACAAAATAAGATCCTGATGCATATGGCCTACATGTGACTTGACGTTTGAATTGCAATTTAACAGCATTGCCGTGACAATCCTAATCATGTAAAACTATTATCAGAATGTTGGCAAAACAGCAGCCTGGCAGTGCCAGTGTTGACATTTAGAACAAAACACATTATGTTTACATGATATGTTCAAAGTTAAGAAAAGGAAATACATTTGTTACTTAGTCATGAACTGACCAAAAAAACAAAACTTGTAGTTTGTCTTTCAGGCAAGCACAGTAAGTGTGCCATGACACTACAGAAACCTTGCCAGGAACACAGAGTTCTCTGTGAGCTTCAAACAAAGAAATTCATTTTGGATCCTGGGCAACAGTCTTTCCAGTGACCCAGGGACTTGGGATTGGATTTTGCAGCACTGAACAACTCTGCTCCAACACCAAAGCCTTGAGAATCCTTCATCTTGCATGGAGCATTCATGGAGGCTGCAAATAGTCATTTAGCTGTGCAAGATACCAAGTGATTAAAACATAGTTTATTTTCTAACAGTTTCAATGTGGTTATTTACTAAAAGAGTCAGAAGCAGATGTTCACTTTGAGAGAGACCGGTGTTTAACCTTTGTGGCAAATCTTTCCACTTCTAAATGTCTCTATCCAAAAAAAACACAAAGCCTATACTTTGCAGTTAAAACGGTGTATTTAAGTCATAGACAAAAGACTATTAGAACAAACAGACAGGATCGAGGCAAAAACCCAATGAAATTATACCATGTAAAAATCAGAGTTATTCTGAGTTCAAAATGTCAATCAAGTATACCACCCAGGTCCAGCAATGAAGGGTTTGAAGAAAGCACAATGATTCTCTACTTGATTAAGTTCTGTCCTTTGTGTATTAATATCCTTCAGATTTTTTGCAACCACACTGGAACAGCTTTACGGCATCTTGTATAGGCGGGTATTGCTGTAGGATATAATGTGTAGCCCATTCCAAGGTGAATACCAGTGATTGCAAGAAAAGGGTTGGTGCTCAGGAAAAGCAGGTACTTGTCTCGGCTATTACAAGGTAATTGCACAGGTGACTGAGAGACATCTCTGGAAACCTGATGGGAAGGCCTCCAGTGTGGAGATGAACAATGGCAGGTTATTGGGATACTAAGTATCTGATCAGTGACAAATTACCAAGTATGTCAAGTGCTTCCTCTGTAATTTCATGTAGCTTTGGTGCTTGGAGATCATTTCAGTTTTGGTTACATATCTCAGATTTGGTTGCAGTTATGTTTTAGTACAGCCTGCAGATGGACAAACTTTTAGTCTCAGATACTTTATCAGAATAAACTACTAATACTGCTATAGGGTAATTCCAGAATTTTTAAACCTGGGCTCTGTTTTTCCAATTTTTGGGGTCTAAATGAACTGGTCCAGTAGATCGCTTCAGCCGTCAACCACAAACAGGCTGCAATGGTAGGATATGGGCACCTGCGCCGTCAAAGTACGTCCACTATAAGTGCTTGTGTTT
The DNA here is from genome assembly GCA_036023655.1 of Nannoperca australis. Classification (NCBI taxonomy): domain Eukaryota; kingdom Metazoa; phylum Chordata; class Actinopteri; order Centrarchiformes; family Percichthyidae; genus Nannoperca; species Nannoperca australis. Next base: position 28,409 of record JAVQJD010002729.1, read on the forward strand.
GCCATTGACAGGCTCAGATTGTTATTCTGTGTTTAAATGATCCCTGACACAGAGACAGACCTGTTAAAGAGTAAGATCCTTTTTGTTTAACCAGAAACACCTTCGTCTTCCTGCAGCAACTCCCTCGCGCAAGATTTCACTTGGAGACTTCTGTTTCTGTTTATCAATTGCATTGCAGCCCATTCACGGCTCCCGGCTGAGACGATATACTGGACCAATAACAAAACTTTCTGTAACTATTAGTGATTTAGACCCCTAGGTTTGTAAAACAAATTATAATAATCCGGAAGTACTCTTTAGCATTAGGACTGCCAGTACTCTTCCAGCTTTTAGAATGACATTGGGTTTTTTTGCTGTAGAATGAACGTTTGTCTTGTTAATGCTTTTAAAAATAGTCCACACGTGCAGCATTGACATTATTATGACCTTACAGGGGGAGAGAAAACAACGTGAACACCTCATGGCAAAAGACTGAAGAAAATTAACCACAATTGCAAGTACTTCTACAAATGTGGTTCACATTATGTTACAGGCCAATTATAATTTGTCAGCTATAAAAGAGACTTGGGAATTAGCGCTTTGATATGGGAGTTTTCAAAACAACATGACACAACTACCAGGGCCCCAAAGAGGCTACATTATTTTAACATTCAACATAATACCTTAGGAGGAACCGTGAGAGTCACGCATTGACAAAAGGATCCTCTGTCGCTGTTTGAAACTAACCAACAGGTACATGATGAATATATACAGTGTATAGGTGGTTGTTAAATATTGGTAGTTGGCCAGCAATCTAAACTGAGCCACCTGTTGTAGCAGGTCAGCAGTTGTCATTCAGCTACTTCAAAATTAAGGGCACTTTTTCATGAAGTGTAACTTCAGTATGGCGCCCCCTGCTGTCATCTCACTTTGTTTTGTTAACTGTGATCAACTGCAGTATATTATCAATTTAGTATGCATTTTGTGAGCTTTTCTGCAAAGCAGAGTTAAATTGAGCATAAATATGTTTCCTTAAGATGTAGCTATGTCTTATTTATGAGTTTTGGTTGTGTTTATTGGCTTTCTCAGAGCCCAGGTTCTTCAGCAAAGAAGCTCAACAAGACTCCATTGAAACAAAATGGCCCTGCAGGAAAACCATCAGGATCAGGGGTCAATCCACAGATGAAGGTAGGAAAGGCTGCGTCACCTGTTCAGCTTTGTTTACTTGTGGTTGGCTTGTGGTTATTTCGTTCAGTGGTTGACAGCTGTTATACTGTAGACAAGGGGTCAGCCAGTTGGCTCAACTAAGAACCAGTTTATTCAGAGCTGTTTATTGGAAGGGCAATGCAGATTTACAGGCCACAACAAAGAAAGACCTGTTTTTGTTAGATTTAAACAAAATGATTGGGATGTTTGGTTAGCTACACATAAAACCAATGAGTGAAATAATATAGCTAGATTTGTGCAGAAGGCCAGGACATTATCCACCAGACTATAGTCAAAGCGAGCAACTGTTTTTCTAATGAAAGGCGACATGTCAGTCTCAAAAGAATGCAACAAAATGGTGGATAATGAAAATGGGAGTTTTAAAGAATAAACAAAGAAATATGCATTTATCTACTTTGTCATTAAGATGCAATTTTGATAGGTTGGATATGGTTTTACCAAACGTATTGAACATATGCATAATTAAATTCATTCTACACAGAATAAAGCAGTGGGGAGCAACACATTTAAAACCACCTTCTTCTTTGCAAACAGACATGGATCTCACACTGCTTACATTATGTCTGAAGTAAAAACGTGATAAGGCCTCCAAGCAAATGCATTACACAATGTAGTGCACTCTACAAACAACTTCTTTTTGTCTTTTGGTGTTAAAGTATTTCAGCTCAACCCTGAGCTTGAGAAGACATAAGGTGTCTATGACAAGGGTAATTGTTTGAATTGATTGGCATTCACAAATTAAACATGCCAAATAAAGAAAAAGAAAACTTGGGACAGCCTTCCCATTCCACTGCCAAGGAATGTGATAAATGCACATTGCAATTAGTTCAACCTGATAGTTAATTTCTTGCATGGAATGTCTCGGACAGCCACCTCTCAAAACCCAAAGCTTGAACTCTGCCTCTCTTTAAGCAAACACATCTGACCCCTAAACAGGTTTCCTGGGGCAAGGTTTAAACCTGTGACCCCGAGGCCTGACCCCGCCATCTTGTGTTGCAGCCTCCTTTGATGCCCCCCAAGTCCCTGTAGCACACATACAGGTCCAGCACTCTCGGTGTGTGGGAGAGTGCAACTAATTCTGTAGTGGCTGTTGTCCAGACATAACACAGTGGCTCTTGAAATGCTCTGGGGGATTAGCCGATGGGCAGCTGAACTGCCGAAACCATCCTGCCAGTTTATCTCTCTGGCCCGTGGAGCTTCAACTGCCCCCATCCCCTCTCCACGTATGCACAACAACTGTTCCCTCTACAACCTTTTCACACCCCTCACTTCCTGGACCCACCTTCTCCCAATTGCTCTCATTACCAGCGTTTGATGTCTGGTGCAGCTTGCGCTTCCAGATGCCCCTGAGGAGCGAGGAAGCGGGCGTGGATGTATGTTTTTTTTCTTTACTAAATGCAGGTGACTGGTCATTAGATTGGCTTGTCAGATCTGTTGCCAGTACCGCAGTTCTCACCTCTCACAGCCCAGCGTGTAGCTGCACCTTCTTGCGCAACAGGCTTGACGGGAGAACCAGCTAACTCGAGTCGGGCTGATCTGAAGTAACTTTGTCTTACAGCTGGTGTCTTTTGATTGATGGCTTTAGAGAAGTTGATGCCTTTAAGCACACGTCACAGTCGTAAAGTTGTTAACCACTCCACTCAGGCTTATCCCAAAAGGGTGTGAGTCATGGTTTTAGCGACTGATTGACATGTGTTACAGCAGGTGTCTGTCTTATTAGGGCTTATTTATTTTCCCCTGAATGTAAGTATGTTGGCTTCTAAGTATGACTCTACCGATTGGACCTGGTCCAAACAACCAACCCTTTTACTTACATTAAATATACACGTCATAGGATTAGAGTCACAGTTCGGACCTGACGTTTTCCCCAGACGTGGGCCTCCAAGGCTCTCATTCCAACAAAATGGCAATTACCATCCCCGGACAGACCTGACGAGCAAAGGTGTCACAACCATGTGTTTGCACCGGATTGAAGACAAGCGATTGCATGAAGTGATAGCGTGCTTGTGATTAAGTTCCATGTCCCGTGGCATCTGTAATCAGTGTCTGGCCCAGATGAAAAAGCTTGCTGGCTTTGTGTGTTTATCAGCTGTCTCAGGTCCACAGCTGTCCTTTGGAAGTAGAGAGCTGCCCATAAATAATAAATACGTAGTGCATTTGTCTGGCCAGGAGCCAGCAGCATATGCGCTCTTTTTTTTTTGTAGTGTGGTATGTGTGTGTCAGGGTTTCCTTCATTTTATACCTTTTGATCTGTGCTGTAAAATGCAGATCTCTTGGGTACAGGGACAGATAATTGCATTTTTCAAACTAGACAGAGGATTTATTTTTTTCAAAATCATTCCACCTTTTTTTAACCATTTCAAGTCTTAGCCTGCTTGTGAAGGCCAGACATCGTTTAAGGTGTATCTAAGGAAGTATCTAGTAGTAACACGACATTTATCCAGCGCTTTTATCCAAAGAACCTTACTATAAGTGTTATGGAGTGGTATATGGAGAACTAGCTCTGAATTTTGCATTTAAACTGCACATTCAACAGAAGCAAACAGTCAACTTGTGCATGACATATATAAAGTATAGCATATCTATAATTTTTTGTTTATATTCATCAAAATAAAACACGTTGTCATGTATGAGATATTAGTGAGTATGGCGGCCTAAATCTGCTGAAAAGAAACAGTTTTTGCTGCGAACATATTTTGGTTTCTGACTCAAGTAACATGACAGTGATTAACACCAGTAAGTAGAAATCTCAATCAGAATTGCTAAAATCTGATACAAAACAAATATATAACCAAACCAAATTGCAACTTAATAAAATAAGTGGACAGCTCTCCATTTGCTTGTGAGGTTTTGCAGTTTGTTTTGACTCACAGGGTAAAGAGTTGCTTTATACTTGGCTTCTCTCTTCTTTCAAATGTGTCTCTGGCTATCAATGAAACCCTGCAATTTCACTGGATTCCACACTGGCGTTGCATGTAGGGACAAGCTCCGTGGCTTGTGTAACATGCAGTCATGGCGTATGGTGTGTGTTGTTGTTGTGTCACATTCATACGCTTCTAATATAGGACTTAATATAGGATCAGTGTTCATCTTCAAAAACACAGGACACTCTTCGTTTGTTAAAACAGCACCTATAATTTCACCCACAAGGAGAAAGAAGGGCTGTTTGTGACCGAATTGTTTTAGTCTTGACCATTCATAATCAGTGAGCAGAAGAATTCTCCTCTTTTCTTGTGAAAGTCAATTTGATGTCACTTGGTTGCATTTTGACCTTTTTTGTTTTTAGTGAAGTTGTTGGGTAAAACATTTGACAAACAACCTCTATTGCTCATTGGAGAGTCGGGGCTTGCCCTCTCCTGCTTGCAAACAATAAAAACATAATTTGTACCTGATGTATTTGGGGGAGAAAAAAAAGATGGTGTAATTGTGCTAGAATTTGTTGTCCTTTCTAATGCTTTTATCCTCTTCCAGCTGGTTCCCCATGCCAAGCTTGTAAACACAGGCCCAGACAAAATGGGTCACGGGTGTAGTCCAGACTGGCCTGTTGGTCAGCAAATGGATTCACCACCAATAAGTTAGAATTTGAATTATGTGTTGCATGCAAATGAGAGCACAGACAAATAAAAGACAATAGCAAGAGCTGAACCTTAGTAAAAGAAGAAGTACTGTACATTATGAAGTTATCTTTTTATCTACAGCTCTATAAATCTCTGTCTTTGACATATCAATCAGTGTTTCTTATCTAGCTGATAAATCTTTTTCAAGACCCCTGCCCAAGGAAAAGACAAACCCCAGGCTGGCCCGTCTAAATCTCCCTCTCTGACTGAGATTAAAAGCAAGTTGTCAACGGCAGCCAAGGAGGTAAGCCTGTCAACCTCTTTTGGCAAATTACAACTCTTAATTGAATGTCTGACGCATGGTTAAGCTGATGATTTAATGGCCTTTTTCATCAGGGAAAACCGCTGCCGAAGACGGAGCAGAAGTTTGAGAATTTTGTGAGGAGTTCTTTTAAAATCTCAGACAAAAAAGTAAGTAATCATGAGTCATTTGATGTACTATGTATATATTTATTGATTGCGCGTGGTTTCGAGAGCCCTGGTTATGAGCCATCTGAGACTGGTCTTTGTTTATTTCTAAGTCTTGATTTAACATTTTCAGCCCATACATAACATGTGCAGTTTAAATCAATGTCCAGCTTTTTTGCTTTTGCAATCTATGCACTCCATCTCATAAAAACTTAGCCATGGGGAGCTGTTTGTTTTCTAGAAATATTCCAGTTGCTGGGTGTTAGTAACCACGGGCGCTGTTACATCAACCTTCATTTCAGCTTTAAGAGCTTTATGCCATGATGGATAGCCAGGAATGCATTATTGTTCCTCACACTGTCCTCATACCTTACTGTGTCCATTATCCCTCTAACGTCTCTCTCCAGCACAGGGTGTTCTCTTTGAATTATATTCATTTTGTGTCAGCGGGCTCTTCCGAGATGAAATGGGAGTACACCTGCCAAGGCAAACTCTTTCTCAGTGATTTACTGGAGTGTGTGTCTTTTGTAGCCTTAATGAAGGGACTGGTGGTATGTGGATGGTACCAGTCTCTTTCACATTCAAGGTCTTTGACCATCTCGAAAAAGCATTTTTCTAAATGCATGACGTAAATCTTTTTTAATGCGGCATGTCATTTCAGAAGAAAAACAACAGCCCCTGCACATTATTTTGCGACGTGTGAATTAATCACCAAAAACTAAATTGACTGATTTTGGGCAGTGTTTCAGATATTAAAGCTGCATTTTGTGTGTTCAATCATCTGGATCAATGCGATCACTTAAAACTTGAATTTGTGATTGCATTGCAGCATTTAAAAACTGTGTTCACAGTTATGGGAGCAGGTGAAAGCTCTTTAGAACGGCACGAGGGCAGGTCGGACTAGAAAAAGAGTGGGGGTGGAGTTGCGTCAGGGAGAGCTTGTTAATCCCACTGTGTAGAAACATCTGTGGAAGTGCTTTGGTTTCATCAGCCAAGGCTGAGATCTGTCAGACCTGGAGCACCTAGTCATATACTCTGGTATGTACTGTTGCCCCCACCCAACCCCTCGTCTTTCCCCAATAGCCCCATCTCACTAAACTTAGCATTCCCATAGGCGGGACGCACAAAAGCATGTTGTAGTAAAAGTGAGTCATGTGTCCCATGCTGTATAGCACTTCATTTGGATGATTTGTAATTTCTGTCTTCCTTTCTGTTGTTATCCCTCTCTCCCCTCTTCATACCTTCCTCAGGTGGTCAAGGACCTTTGGAGTTTTGTACAAACGTTGAAGATTGAGAAGAAGTAACTCACCTGGTACTTACCACCTTGCATTTGTATGTTTTGCATCCTGCAAGACATTTAAAGGCACAGTCAGCGAGATTTCCTACTTGGCCTTATAATGTCAACTTGGAGTGAACAGAAGGACTGAAAATGGGTAAAACCAATAACGCTTCAGGTGTCCTTTTTTTTTTTTATGCGAAGCACCTCCTGGAACAAGTGCGTAATTCACTCTCAAACTCACCCATTCACGTTTAGCAAACTGCAGATCTTCCACAAGGGGATGCTGTCCACATCATCACATGCCCATCTTCACCACCTGTAGGGAAGGAAAATAATGGCACCAACAATTAAGACCTGCAAATGAAAGAAATGAATGGTGCAACTTTAACACTTGCGCCACCTGCAGGCAAAAAAAGTTGCAACTGCAGATTTTATAGCTGCAGTAAATAACATATGTAAATTATTAGGTAACAAGTGTTTAATTGATGTATTCAGAGCCAAAGACCAGACAGAACCTAGTCAAGTTGGTAATTGCAATGTATCTTTATATGGCCTCTTGGTCCTTTCCCTTCTTTTTGTTACAAAAAATCAAGCTATCTGTGAGGTTTGCAGCCATTTTTTGGACTTTGAATGACAGGGAGTCACCAAAGAGACATTTTCAGATCCTGCACACAAGGGCTTAAAGTAAAATACAAACAGCTGTAAAAAGGAAAGCAACCGCAGGTGGTGTAACTGAAATCCCGGAAGCTATTCCTTTCCTTGTCTGTAGAAGATGACATGCTTACGTTTTACTTTCGTCACATATAGTCGCCGCATGTTGCATTGGAACTGCAGGTGGGGAAAGCTGGTGCTGCAGCGCCGGTATTTGATGATATTGGCTGAGCCTGGTTTCAGGTGCTTCGCATCCATGACACTGTGTGTCCTTGTTAAGTCAACAATGCAATAGGAGATATTGCAGAATGTGCCTTTAAATATCTCTACTGTAAACTGAGATTAATCAAGAGTCCACATTTGATTGAATTTGAGCAGTAAGGATGGTTAAGACAGCTGATACAGGGGGACAGTGACAATATATTTTTTCTCCAAAGTATTGTTTTGTTATTTTAGGTTCTGTCTTGCTGTCCAAAGCATTTTTAGCTTGTGAAACATGCTTACAGATTGTACTATGAATATGTCTGACATAATTACTATATTCACATTGATGGATTCATCAGCATATGTCGACATAACGTTTTTTTTTTTTATTGTCGGTTTGCTCATAGCAGCTCCTGCAGCAGAACATGCAGTAACTGTATTTCTTAACAACTTGGCCAACAACACCAGGGGTTATTTTTGTGTTTCCTGCAGTGATGGAGCAAATAAGCAAAAACATTCAGCTTCTCTTCTGTTAAAAAACTAAATGCAATCTAGAAACAGTAAGAACCATACAGTATATATAGCTATATAAATAAAATTGAATTGAATTGAATTGAAAAGTATATCAACATGGATGTGTGCAGTTTAAACCTTGCTACCGTTATATATCTTTACCAGTTAATCTTTTGAGTAAAACATCAAATGTTTCATCCCCAATTGTACCTGAAACCACCTGGCATTTCTGGACCAGAGAAATGTCATTCTTCTAGTTTTTTAATACTTTCAACAAAAATGGAGTTTAGTTTTTAATTCACTCGTGTAAACTTGCAGAACATGCACATTTTACAAACCTGACAGTTTCAGATGGAATTTCTTGCAGTGTGAATTCAACTCAAGCCCATTAACATCTGAGAAAGCCTGAGAGGGAATTCATTACAGTGATTACAGCTAAAAATCATCTGTACCCAAAATGTTCATAAGAGCAGTACACAAAACATTCTCAAGAGTATAATTAGTTCTATAAAACCAACACAGATGCCCTAATTGGTAATGTTTTTTTAATATAACATACATTACATGCAAACTTTTAAAAACAACTGTTAACTAGCTCCAGTGGTATATTTACGACATGGCACTAACACTGTTTTCAGTGTATTTCAGTGCACACTAATGCACTAAAAACAGATTACAAGCTTCTGATTAACGTGGATTATCTTATTTATAACTAGTAACTATAACGAGTAAAATGACAACCCCTTTACAGAAACCCCATAAAGAACCCAGCCCTATCATTTTTTGCACTCTTGTATATCAGTGCTTTGGTGACAATAAGCATGCACTTGCTCTCTGCTTATAATGTGTTTATGACCCTATATAATGCCTGTTATGAGCCAAATGTTGGCAGATAGATATCATCTTTAACCAATCAAATTGCTTGGTCCAACCTGTTGTCTGTAAAGGATATTTGAAATCCCTTAGCTGTAAACTGTACTACTTTAACTCATTTGAATATCTGTAATGTCCTCTTTGTAGCAAGGTTTCAGAAGGAGCATATTGCCACAAGGATTTCTTTTTGGCTTGCGTATGAGTCCTTCATTACAGATTTTTAATACTTCCCTTAATTAACGTTTTTTTCTGTAAATACGTATCTAGCTTTTATTTAAAAGTACGGCAGCTGAACAGTTATGTTTTTGTGTATGCTTAGTCCGCCCTTGGTAGTAGCTGGTTTTGCAGCTTGGATCTGTTGTCATGATCTTCATTTGAAATATTGTGTTTTAGTTTGATATAGAAGTGTTTTCTGTTGAGTGTAAAACCCCTTTTAGTGACCTTTTATTTTAGCCCTGCTGTTTGTCTTCATTAGGTTGTCCTCTTTTAATTCTGTATGGGTCATTTTGAAGCCAGTACCTATATACGTCCAAGTGTTTAAAAAAAAGAAAAGAAAAAAGATTTGATCTTTGTTGATAACCCGATGTATATTTAGGGTTCATGACATCATCATTTTTTGTAATGACAATAATTTGGTTGAAATTAGTCTTTTAAAAACACAATTTGTAGCAACAACATTATAGTTTAGACTCTTACAATGTTGCTAGTATAGTAAAACACTGAGTTTAGAACAGTATTATAAAGTTTTCTGGATATTGAGTTGTAGTTCTGAGATTTATCTATGATTTATACTGTATCAATCCAATGACCGTATTTTCTTTATCCATAAAATTGCCTTCTGTCTGTGACCTGAAATACCAACTGTACAATCAATATGTAGTGATTGGCATCTTCAATTTGAATTTGAATTCAAAAGAAACCAGGCTTGCTGCATATGTCAATGCAAATTAAATTGTAATACATGGTATTGTAGTCAGATCTGAATTAGTATGACTAGATGATGGTTGGGTTAACTTGTGTGTTGAAAAAGTGCATTGTGTCCATTGAGTCAAACTTTATTGATTAGTTCCTGCACGACTGCTCATGGTGAATAAACATTCATTCGGGGCTGTTGAGATAAAAATGACGATCTTTTTTTTTTTTTATCCTGCCTGTAACATTTACCTGAATAAAGTGAATCCCAGCTGGTTTTGAGTTACATATTTTGAAGTATCCTAAGTCAACTTTATTTTTCCTACTTTGAAAAGAGGCAGATCATCGACAACAGCTTACCAACAGAAATCCACTCGACTTTGAATAGTGGCCTACTAGTACGGTTCACCTAGCCATGAGTGGACATGCAGCTTTATTATCTGCAACTTGGACTTAGTTTGAGTATCCTAGTTTTATGTCTAGTTTTCCTAGTTGACCATTGGTATCAAGCAGTTTGTCTGCTATTTGACAGCATATATCTGGTGGTTAAACTTCCCAAGTTTACCAGTTGATTAAGAATGTGTGAATGCAGCATACAGAAACAGAATAGAAGCGTCTTGGGAAACACTGCCTTTTGATACTGACCAAAAAAACAGCTGAAAGCTTATATTATCTCTGACTGAACTTAAGAATTGAGTTAGCACTGTGGATTTTGGCCCTCATCATTTATATTGAAATTCTTTTAAGAACATTTTATTTTGCTCCCACTATGTACAGCGGAAATAATTAAAGCAACCAGCTGTGCTTTCAACAGACTTACAAAAATGTGACCCTTTGCTTTAATTGTAATCTCATCTTTGTTGTCACCACTGGGTGGCACTGAAGTCCAGCCGCTAACTTCAAAGCCAGACTTCATAATGATATAAATTGATTAAGCTTTCACCTGAAGTGTGAGTCAGGCATTACTTCACAAACAGCTGAACAGTTTTTGCCCTGTAGCCACAAGGAAGTGAGGCGGATGCAGCCACTGGATGACGCACAATTCTGTGTTCCAAACAAGACGACTGAGAGGCACGTGGAAATCCCCCCTTTGTGGTTGACTTAAATTCCAGTTTAGGGTTTGACTGAACCAGCCTGGAGGTATTAACACACACACATGTCAAACTCTCACAACACACACACAAACACACACATATAAGTATATATATATATATATATAAATGGCAGGTCTACTAGTTGCTGGTCAGCTGGTAGATACCAGGAAAGAGGGGGATCTACAGGACACAAATGTAGAAGCAGATTAGAAAAAGTAATAAATAATTCTAATAATGGACAAAAAGAAGTAAGAGCACGAAGCAAAAACCTTTGCAGAAAAGGTTTATTTAATGTGCATTTCACATAAGTGCTGTGGATGTTGGACATGTCTTCCAATTCGTCATCTTAAAGCTTGTCGATTTACAATGCATTATTTCTGCAATCTTAAAAATATTCATATAATAAATGAATCAATTAAACGGGAAAGTAAAAAAAGGAATGTATACAAAGAAAAATACAGAGGCAAATGAAAAGAAATAATTCATGTCGTGATCAATTAATGCCTACATTTGTAGTGCATTTCTTGGCATACTCATTTATTTATTGAGTCATTTATTTATTTTTGATTTTGGCAGTTTCTGTCCTTCATACTTCATGAGAAATGTGAGCAAAATGCATTAAAGGTAACATTTTCACTGGTTTCAAACTGTAGGTGTGATCATACAAGGTTGGTTCAACCCAATCACAAAAATATGAAACATTTCTCACTTCCTCCTAGTGGTATTTTAACCATTAAGCAACATGTGTGAGTCCTCATTACCCTGGTTAATCCACATAACATATTGTTAATGGTTCTCATTGTTATTATTTCTTCCGTAGAAAGTAAAGTTCCAGAGAATACAGTTAACAGGGATTTCTGTTAATTATTTATTAATATTGTTTTTGGATGAAGGCAGAAATCAGAGACTGGCATCTCAAAACCTTGACAAATAAAACTGCATGGCTAGATACCACTACAGGTTAGTGAGAAATGTAGATTTCTTTTGTATTTTGGGTGAACTGGCCCTTTAATGTTTCTCCTTATTCTGTTAGAGTTGGTGCCTAACTATAACAGATAAACCACACAGTGACAAGGCAGGTGTGCTGTACGTGTGAGACTGCAGGTATCACTGCACTACGTGTGGCAGCAACAAACAACAGTAGGCCATTAGGGAAATATCGCCCTTTTCTCTAATCCAGCAGTCACATGATATGGACAGTCATGCCAGTCAGATCTCAGACAGATGGCCTTAGGACGATCTGTGTGTGACTGATAGAAGATGCTAATCTGAAAAACATCTAGCTGGACTAAAATACAAAACGTGAATAATAGATGAGACCCAGTTTCCAGGGAAATTTAACTCAAAATGTTATCGCAGCAATTTTACCACGATGCAAAATGAATGCTATACTGCAAATTAAAGTGTATTAACCATGGATCATGGAAGAATGTTTTTGAATTGTTCCATTCCTCTTCATCACAAAACTAAAACTTTTTTTCTCCTTCTACCTTTGCCAACTAATATGTATTTGCATCCTGTTTTACACGATCTGTTTGACCCCTTTCTTACACTCTTTTTCCAGTCTCTTCGGTGTGATGGTTGTTGTGGATTTCATTCATGAAAGCAATAACCAGTTACAGCTTTACCTGGATTTACTTAGTCAAAGAACCATGACATAATACTTTACAAAACACTGAATACTTATGCATGAAAATATTCAAATGTCGAAGCTTCAAAAGATACCAGATACAATTTAAGAAAATGGATCTACTAGAATGTTTTTGGGCCTTGTACATGATGATCCTTACTAGGGTTTAACCCATTGTGGTTGAACTCTGTTAATGATGTTCAAACTCTCTCAGCTTGTAGGTGCAACAGCCAGTTGAAATTCCATTTCAAATAAAAGGTGCCCTGTGGAGTTTTCTCATAAACATATAAAGTTTATGTTTACATTAAGTGTTTCCCACCAAAATGCATTGGTGTGTTTCCTTCTGGTCTAACAAACATGTTGAATGCATTTCCTTCCCCATAAAACATTTGCAAAGCAGCATATTTTTTATTGTGCATTGTTTACATCCATGTCTTCTTCTTCGCTGCCTTTGTTGGCGCCACTTGGCATGTTATAGCCACCAAGTGCTGATCAACAGAATAGCACGAAACCACAACATAAAAACACTGCTCTATAGCATTACAAGTGGTCATAAACTCCACAAGGTACCTATAAGCTCATCTGAGGATTTAATCACAATTAGTTGACATCAAATAAAAAATGATTTAAAGATTGAATCCAAGTCAAAGGTCAAAGCCCATTAGTCATTTATAAAAAGATCAAACATTTTGAAAATCTGTTCTAGATAATTGTTCTCTACATTGACAAACTCTCAAATTCACATTCAAATTCAGATGTGTTGTCACCACTTCATCACCGGATTTGTTAGTATGGCTTGTAACAACTAGTATCAATTAAGTTGAAAATTTCCATTTTATTCACAATAACCTGTGCTGCTGCCAAGAGTTTTGCTCCACATGCTTCTCTCCAGACGTCTTGGAAGTGTCAGTATATCTTTCTCAAAGACCAGGCACTCTTTTCCATAAATCTGAGGCACAGATTATGCAACCTTATCCTACACTGTTCTTTAAACTGCCTTGAGGGAATGCTAACACTACTGTCAGACTGACTATATCACTGCACTCACAATGCCTCCGCCTGCATTTCTGCAAGTTTTGATAGCTAAAAGCAGTGATGGATGGCAACTAAACCTACTCTAATTATTAGGCTTTCTTATGTAATGTCACCTTGCATATCAATATGTTGTTACATATCTATATTAGTGTGACTTTTTGGTAGCTGTTGTTTTACTGCATTAGAAGTTGTGCAAAGGTTTAGGGAAATCATTTTTTATCAGTCATATTGTCTTGCTAGGGTTTACCTGGAGGACATCTAATTGAGGACAATATTTTCATACTCATCTCTGGTGGAAAGAAATGTAAGGTCATGTCTCTGCAGGCATGTACATTTCCGCCCTCTTTTTTCTCACAACGGATCCAAACGGATGTGTGATTTTAAACACATCTGTGCGTCTAGTTTGAAAAAACTCACTTCACGACAACAGGTGTTGTTAAACACGTTAATACTACATGAGACTTCTGTGGTTAAGACATGCGGTCAGTACTGTAACTGGATGTGACCCTAGAGTGAAGTTGGAAAGCAGCTCAGTATATGTCCTCCAAAATGGGACATGCAGATGTGTTAAAAAAGAAGCATTCTTTTTAAAGCTGCACTGTCAGATTTGCAATTTAGCGGTCCCAAGTGGCAGTGAAAGATAAGTTAGACTTTTAGATTTTTGGACTTAATTACCCTTTATCAGTCATGTATTGTGACTCAGTGTGATTTGGACAGATGGACATGGTTGTGATTAGCCTCCTACTGTCCTCAAACAAACAGCTGAATTTCATTTAATATACAAATATGAAAATACATTAAAGGGATTCAGTCATTGTCTATGCAGCCCCCATTTGTGATTTAGACTTATGAGAATGTTGTATTTTCACACAAAAAAACATGAATTTCTCAGAAGAGTTCTGCCAAGTTATAAAAACCTCTGTCAACGGCATGTCTGAGTGAGCATGTTGTTAACAATATCTGTTTCCTTGGGTAGTTTGTACTTAACACGTCAAACTAAAACTACTGACACTTTACTACACTACACTACACACACACACACACACACACACACACACACACACACACACACACACACACACACGCCCATCCCTTCTATGACAATTGTTTTGACCTTTGCTCTGAGGAAATAAGGCCGTCTGTGCTTGATGTGACAGGTTGGCACATCACCTGGATACAAGCAAATAAATGAGCAGAGGGAAAAAATATCAAGGGAACATTTCAAGCATTCACAGAGAGCTTTCAGAATGGAACAATGACTTTGCCCTGGGGGGAAAAGTGATCATGCTGGTATGTTTATATTAGACGGAAAGGAAGCCATCATTGTCATCACCAGTGATTTTCTCTTTCACGGCAAGATTTTGACAGCTGACTGTATCTTAATAACAATTCCTTCTATGTATAAGTCAATTGTCACGGATCTCTTATATAAACATTTTTCTTCACCAAAAAAACAAGATAAAGCAGGCAACTCTTTTCCTCTCAAGATTTGTGAACTCTGTGGCATTATAGTGTGAATACTAAACAGAGCTATTTTTAACTATTTCAATTGTAAATGAGTCCTTGCACTCTATTGCACAATTTCTTTCTGCCGTCTTCATCATTTTTTTGCTTAACTCTGCTCTTGGCATTGGGGATATGTGGGGGATGACAGGGTGGTGATGGGCGGGGGTTGTTCATTCGTGGATTGGGAACACTTCAGTGAAACAGACATCGGGGGAAGTAATTGTGTAAATTAGAGGAAGAGGTGGGGGAGTTCATCATTTATCTTCCCGTAAGCAATCCCTGGCCCAGTAAAACACAGCCCAGTTGGTACAGCAATAGGACATGCGGTTATTAATACAGAAGAGGGAGGTGCGCTCACCTCGACAAGTGCCAACACGCGAGCACATTACTTCTACGGCTGCTATGGCAAAGATGTGAGCTGCATTCCTCTGCCCACAAACTCTGAGCTTTTTCCCCTAACATAGAGGAGAGGCTTCTGTTAGGCTCAGACCTGAGTTTGTTAGGCACATGCATTGTAAAAGAAAACTCACCTATACGTTGTTCTGTGGGCTCCAACATTTTCATCAGAGATTATACTTGCATGATGTTTTTGGGAAAGTACCTTTTTTCTTTTTTTTTTTACCAAATAGTGGCTGAGAAAACAACTGTGTGGATATATACTGAAAGATATATGTTGGAATATGTGTTACCTGTTCAGTTAAGGCTTGAACTAGGTTGCGCATGAGTATGTAATAATGGCATTAAAGGCAAAGCTTTTCAGAAGATGTCCTGTGAGATGGTAGCCATCACTTTGACTGCTTTAATAACCCGAGCTGTAAAACACTTGACTTAGGTTAAAAGAAATGAAACCCACCCATAATATGAATAATTTAATTCAAACCCTCAATGGGAATTTAGAAGGGTTAAACCTAAATGTACATGTGATTACTTGAAGCTAAAAGAGCTCAATGCTTATGTACAACCAGCCTGTTAAAGATGTGAGAACCTCTTAGAATTCTGAGGTAATTACTGCCAGTTAACTATCTTGTAAGTCATGTCCTTACTCTATAGAAGATTACAAGATTGTTGCTCAGTTTCTTGTGATACAATTGACAACATAAAAATCTTTGACGGTGCTGGTCCTCTTCTACATTTTGTCACTTATTTGTCACCCTCATCCAGTTACTAAATACAGTTTTTCATCTTTCATCCTCAAGGAAGTTATTCTAGCTATCACCTCTAGCTTGCTCTTAATTATTAACAATTTCCTTATTACTGGTAATGTCCCCACCTTTGGAATGCCATTGTTAAGCCTCTCTTAAAAAAACACTAACCATTATTCTATAGCTGCCTGGTTAAAATGTGGGTGAAAAGGTTTTCAGGCCTACACCTGAAAAACACGGCTGAAAAGCATCCAGTGGACAGGGTGTAAGACACTGAGCAGATACAGGACGTGGTACAAATGCACAGGGATCTTGGAGTTGTGTTGTCAAGGGCAACTGCACTTGGATGCGTCTCCTTTGCCATATTTGTCCCAGGTAAGGAGACAGTCTGAGGGTGATTTAAATATGTCTATTGGTCAGCGCCTAATGGAAAGAGCAACCTCACTCAGAATAGTGGAACCTGGTCCCCATCCTGGAGCCGGGCTTTGGGGGCGAGCCTGGCTGAGTTAAGCTCAAAGAAACAACAAGGGGCTGCTGCCCTGTAGGCTCACCAACCATAGGATCAGGATGGGTTGCAAATCTGGTAGCAGGCCCAGCTTGGGACCTTGGCATGCCACTGTTACAACTGACTCTTGGGATTTGGCGTGTCACTTTTTCTGGTGGTGAGCAAACCAAAGCTAGTGTGCAAAAAGGACTCGACTATTTGGAGCAGAACAACGACTCGGACCAAGATATGCAATGGGAAGTGGAGGAATGGATGGACACTCAATTTCTCCTTAAATACAAATATCAGCTCTAGGTAAGACATGTAGTTTGTCCAGTATAGGGCTGATCAGTATTTCAAATCATTAATCATTGACGTGTAACACAACCCCTACAGGGTTTATCTGCAGTCTGCCACAAAGGACTCCATTCAAACGGACGTCACCACATCCCATGATTAAATTGTGAGTAACATGTTATCTACTTGAAAGGGATGATGGCAAAAACTATTAAGATATCTAATAAAAGAAAATGTATTTACCTATAAAGTGTTTACCTTGTGGTGACCACAGGAATTGAACTTACATTTGAATGTATCACTACAACACAAGTTTATTTAACAGAAAGCACATGCATCTGTTTCACACCTATCTGTCCAAGATCAGCAGCAGCCTTAGGCAGCACTTTTATTATATATTTGACAGACATGCCTCACTCAATCCAGTGTGGTTCAACAAGGTAATTTGTCAGTCCCCAAACTTCAAAAAGCCAATATCTGTAATGACTTTAGCCCCGGAGCTCTGTGAGGCAGTTATGCACCTTGCATATTGTCTCACTTTACATCTTATCCAGCTTCCCAGCATATTCTATACAAGGTTTGAACAAGGTAAAAGCAACATGTGACAACTGCAATGATTGGTTGGCTTTCTCTCACAACCAGTGATTATTTTGTTTTGTCTGGAAGAGACAGGAGAGAAAAAAAATGACATGAACTTAACTTTAGAATCCATCACGTACAATTGTCATCTTTCCTCGCAAAGAAAGGAGAAACTGCAGGAACAGAATATTAAAGAGTTTGAATCTAAGTGCCTCTCCTCCCCTGCAAAGGTAGTCAAAGCTGCAGATCTATATATATATATATATATATATATATATATATATATATATAAAATTATGATTCACATTCAAAAGAGGAGGACGGAGGAGGGATGACTTAC
>JAVQJD010002732.1:0-11341 GCA_036023655.1 Nannoperca australis
CGTTGGGTCTTTGTGTGTGTGGAAGTTGGTCTCGACCGGCTCCATGTGATTGAGTGCCCTGAGATAACTTTGTTATGATATGGCGCTATATAAATAAAATTGAATTGAATTGAAATCTACAAGTGCATGTAAAGAATAAACATGGCATCAGAGAAGGTTGAGATGTTTTTTAAACAAAAACTAAATAAGTTCCAGAACTTTTAAAATGATGTAATTTTGCATTCACAGTGTGTACAATCACACTAACTGCAACACCACCAACAATTGCTTAGCCATTGGAGTCCCTGTAGAATGTGAATGTGAGTAAACATTTGGAAAAATGGTTCACTGTCCAAGCAGTAATTTAGCCTGAAATCTATTCAGCAGCTATTCCTTATCACAGCGTCCCAGGGGACTTTTTTCTCTGAAGGCTTGGAAAAGGCAATCTGGATGTTAGGCCATATTCATTGTAACACTGCTCTCCCCTCAGGCGGGTTTCATTAGGAGCAGAACAAAACCTCTTGGCTTGCAGAGTTTTGTAGCACATGGATCATTTAGACAAAACAGGAGGAGTGTTTCTGGCATTGGTACTTGTACTTTACTTTATAGCTCTACTCCACTACATTTCAGAGGGAAATATTGTACTTTTGACTCCTCTGCATGTATCTGACAGCTGTAGGAAATAGGCACAGATTTTACATTTAAAAAAAACATATGATACGCTCATATGATATGATAGAGTACTATAATCTACCCACTAGTACATCAAGTATCTAAATTTAAATGTGTTGTGTATGTGTATAATGTATTCATAAGTGAAAAAAAACTAAACAAAATATACTATAATATATATATATATGAGTACTTTTACTTTTGATAACTTAAGTACATTTTGCTGATATTACTTCTGTACTTTTACTGAAGTAAAACATTCAGGACTTTTATTTGTAAGGGGGTCTTAGACTATAGTATTTTTACTATTACTTCAGTAAAGGATCTGAATACTTCATCAACCACTGGTCTCTGGTCATCGAGGCAAAGGGGAGAGCGATGAATTGAAATGCAAATGCACTTCCTGTACTGGGATGGCGATACATGCCAGAGTCTTTAGTTTCACTGAGGCTGGCAGAGACGCTGCACAAACGGGAGCCAGTAAATGCATACTTGGCATTCTGATCAGGCTTGTGGTTTATGTAAAGACCATTGTTATTGAATCTACTTATTATGCCACTTTGTGGGCAACAAACTTCAGTCAGTGAAGATCTCGTCCTATACGCCTCTCTGAGGTTCCTTTGACAGGGAGGAGACTGCTCAACTTGAGCAGCACTTGAATACATCATGATTGATTAATGGTCCAAATGTGAGGCCATTTTAAAAGTCAAACTCAGCCTTTAGCAATGTCACTACAGGGATGTGGAGACACCAGAACTTATAAATAATGGGATTAGCTGCTGGGCGTCTGCGTGCTCCAACAATTTCCACATGACATCAGTTGACATGAGCCTTTCATACTGATAATAATTAAGCTAATTATGAAGCTTTAATGTCATTCTTCAAAGAATGGGAGTGTTGAAACACAATAACCCCAAATCCCAGCTCTGCTTACTTCTTAAGGAAAACATGTAAGTGCATTTCTTTGCTTAGAGCATGTGGACGAAGTGTCACAGATTGTTTCAATTTATTGCTTCAATAAAAGGAATTATATCCACAATAATATAAATTTTAGGCAGAGGTTATCAAAGTTATTTTCCTAATTTCATCATTCGAGCCTTCTAAAATTAGGTTCCTGTCTGAGAATGTATCAACTGAGTTAAATTCATGCAGATTGGACCCTGTCAGTGTTATTGTTTATTGATATTGTTATATATTACTGATTTTTTACTTCTGATGCATTTAAAAATGAGCAGCATTTTAATGTTGCAGCTGGTCGAGATGGAGCTCATGCTCACAGCTTATTATACTAGTTTTATCAATAGTAATGAATCATCGGTTATCACGTACTTTTTATGTAGACTCTTAAAGGCCCTGTACACCAGCAGTCCACCTACACAGGTGTTTTCACTTATTTTGACTAACTAGTGCTGTGCTTGACTGACATCTCTCTCACCCTTCTGATGAATGTGTTGTACTTGTTAGGGCAGGGCAACCTACACAGTTATCATTCTTAGTGCATAGACTTTGGTGAAATCACATAATTCCCTGCATGGATCCACCCAACAGACCTGGCTAGAGGTCTAAGCCACCAGGGTATTGAAAACACCCGTCAGATAAATGTACTGACTTTGGTGATCCCCTGACTTGTCCTTTAGCGCTACAAGTGGATCAGTGTTTCTTCTTATCCTTTGAAATAGCTCCACATTTATTGGTAGAACATTTTGGACAGACATTTGTAGGACTTCAAAAGTAATATACAGGGATATTAGAAACAACTGTAAAACCTGGTATACATTTAGACTGCTTTTCTTCCATCACCCTTCATCAACTAACTTCAATAATTTCTTCATCTAAGCCATCAACATGTCTCTTAGACCCTGTCCCAACTAGGCTGCTTCAGATAGTTCAATAATAAAGATTTTTTTTGTTAAACTGCTATGGTGAAGGATAAACACAAAAGTTGTTCTTCATGGTATAAAACAACCTTTAGTGAATGATTTGTACATGTGAGTAAAGAGTCAATAAATGTTTGGTAAACACATTGTAAAAATGTGTTCCTTTTATACTGTGTTATCAATAATTAATTACACCACACAATTATATACACCAGTTATAGATGCCCCATAGAAGATATAACTGCATTAGTCCAATAAGTAATGTCCACGCTTCATACTGATGTCCTGAAGATGTATTCTCGCTCTCTCTCCCTCTCTGCTTCTCAATTTCACCGTGAAAACTACAAAAAATAAATAAACATAAACGTTTCAAATATACATCAGCGCTACACTCTCTCATGCTAGCCAACAGTCTCAACATGTTAACAGAAACTCATTAGATTCGTATCATTTTTACAAACATTCACACTTTCACAAATGAGTATTCAACCAATATTATTCATAAATGTAAACTAAATTAAACAGTTACCGTGTGCGCCTCTTGGACCTCATGCAGAATACTTTGATTGGGCCGTACACCTTTCCCTGCCTCCATGCTGTCCTTCTCTACCCACAACGCAACAGCCATGCTACAAATCAACCCTGGACATGTGATCAGGTGAACTCCTCACAACAATCACCATCCATAAACACATTTACAAACTCCACTGACAGCATGAACTGAAATAATCATAAATCCATAAAATTATATTCATGACATTCCACATTTCAGGAACAGTTACAGAAGTTATGGATACAGAGAAATACATTAATAAAAGCTTAAAACATCTCTTTATATCTGCTTGTAACCACATGATTGAGTGTTATGCATATTTTTACATAGTGCTTAAAAATGCTAAATAGGGGGGTTTAAGTTCATCTTCTACTCACCATTGATAACTGGAGTGAACACTGCCATACCTTCGAAGTTTGGATTGCTCACTGTCTTATCCAGAATCAGACCACCAATACTGGGAAGAAAACAACATACAGTGTGTAAGTAGGATACTTGTGTCTAACTATAGCTAAAATCCACAACATTTACTGGCTTATTTAAATTAAATAGGCATATTCTAAAACACTGTGATCAGCGCAAGCAAAGTTACAAAGTCATTGGACCTCTGCTAGAGATGTGTCACAGGTCAGCTCACCTGCTGATGGACATGGCCAAAATGACTGGTTGCCAGCCCGACTTTAAGATCTCTCTGATTGATGGAGAATGACGGGCAATAATGACCCACACTGGAATAAGGAGCAGAAAGAAGCCACAAACCGCAGGAGGCAGGTACCACATGTCTGGAAAGCAACATAGCAAAAAATACCTCTGTCAAAATCTTTGATTCCTCTCTTCACATCTTCATAGAATTTGGTGTTTGAATTGATAATAAAAGACAAGCTGTCTGGACTCAAGATGGACTATGCTGCCCTCTTCTGACTGAAATACTCCTTAATCACCACAATATTGTTGACATGCAGTTGCGTGCCTTAATCATCTTTGGCTCTTAATCTAATTTAAAGACTAATTTGTATCACATAAACTGATCTGAATGGTGGTTTGATTTTGCCATCCTTGGTGAACAAACTAGTGTCACAAAAAGTGTAATGAAAGTAACGTGTGGAGTTTTCTTTACGCAATGTGTAACCTCTGACCTCTGTAACAGAAGAAGAGGCTGCTGACCCCAGCAAGCAGAGACAGAGTGATGAGGTCTCCCAGGCTGGCAGCGATAGGCGTGGCCACGTTATCTGGGTTTATGCCCACTTTCCTGGATCCAATAATCACAGCCACCATCACCAGACCTGACAAAGCACAAGATGAAGACTTCAAATAGAAGTTGAACGACACGCCAAGCTCATTAGCTCTGCTGTCATCGTTGTATTCTGTGCATCTACTGCATTCTCAACCAATTCATTCCTCTGCAGCAGTTTGTGCCTTTGTCTGACCTAGAGACAGTGCAGCGATGAAAGCTGTGGTGATGCTGCTGGCACACAGGACCGCAGCCTTGATAAAATCTACTCTCCCCCTGGTCAGACCCCCGAGACCTACTGCTGCAACCGCTGCCAAGAAGCCCACGACTGTTGCCTGGACCTGGGGATGAACAAAGGTAGGTGAATCTTCTTTATTTATCCATGGTCTTTATCTCATTATCTGTCCATCCACCCATCAGAGAAGAGAAAGCAAGAGGACAGAACATTTAGAGGAAGATGATTCATTTATTTAATATTGAATGTTAGTTGCTATTTTAGAAAGGGAGACCCTAACATGGAGATCCCAGTCAGAGGTCATCATCCAGCAGGCCAACATTTTACCCACACGTTGATATACTGTATAATGTACAAAAAAAAATTGCCTTTTCTCGTTTCACTTCTGCCAAAAGTGATACAAATGAAAAATAAACACAGAGTTTTATCACAGAGTATCTCAGAACAGAAAAACACTTGACACATCTACTTCATGAGACTGGTGAGTAGGAGAGAACAAGTGACCGTGACTGGATTCATAATCTTAATCAAACTAACTAACAGAAACTCCTAAGGGTAGTAGATTGTTTCCGGTATGTCTTTTTTACTAAAGATGATTCAGAGGTTCTTTAAATGTATTATTGGTGTTGACTTTATCTATATGCTGTTAGGTTCATCCATAAATGCAAACTGCTGAATTTGTGCATTTCTGACTTTAATTACCTCTTGGGGCCTGCAGGATCTATTTATAGGTATCTATTTAATTTAATGTATGCAGTCTTTAAAGGTTATAAGTACATTTGATTATTGTTACAAAGACAAGGATGAAGTGTTTGCACATCGGAATGTGAGGCCTTGTTTGATTTTTTATGAAGGGTTCTGTTTATTTGTTGAATAACATAATAATTCTATTTAATATTATATTTTTGCAAGATAGACAGTGTTCATGTTATTGTTTGCAACTTTTGTATCACAGAGATTCTTCTTCTTAAAACTATTCACAAGACTGACTCCCCATCGCTTTCTCATTTCACATCGCTATGGTTTTAGAAGTAGATATGACGGAGGTAACCTATAATCTGTTCTTTGTCTGAAAATTCTCTGGTTGTGTCAACATTTCTTTTTCAGTTCAGTTCACTTCCAGTTCACATTTTTATTAATCATAAACTACACTACCCACTAATTTTCATTCATCATATTTTGTGTATCAAACTTTGAAAACTGATTTACAAAAAACAATAATCTGATGAACTGAAAATGATGAACTGACTTCATTTGATTTAAGGTCAAATGTGAGATCAGATACCTTTTACTTTATGTTGCTCCACGTGTGCCCATGTAAGACTTGAGGTCTTTATTGCACCTATTTTAGAACATATAAGGTCTTAGGTCATTTCCAACAAATATTGACAAATACTACTGATGTGAAAACTCAAGGTATTGGTGAAATGTCTGAAAACACAGAATATATGTACCCTGCTGCATTTACAACTTGTCGTTATCTAATAAAAATAAAGTTTTAGCAGCCAATGGAAGAATCAGACCATTTTTTAGATTTTATGCTCCAATATCGTATCATAACTTCTATTTGGAAGCCATCCCCAACTGTTTTCTTGTGTGTTTCATTAGCTGAGATGCATGTGTTCTGAAGGGAAGGGATGCTCTTATCATGTCAGCAAAGCTCCTTGAGTTAAACTGTTGAAGGCAGCGGAGATGGTCCAAGGTGATGGAGTGTGTTATTAATAGAATGGAGAGTATGGATGTGGAGCAGTGCGTCACCTGAATGAGGGCCAGATTACAGATCACCATCCTCCACTGCTGCTGAGCATCATCCATCTGCCCTGTGTTGGCCTGTAGATGGAAACGGGTTCATGTATTCACAATTTGGAATTACATGATATGGCTTTAAAATTGTGTCACTGTGCAAATTCACTAATGGAAAGTTAAGTGACAATTTCCCACAGTTTGTGCAAAGAAATGACTCCTTTTGTTAAGTTTAATGAACAATATGAAAATGTTTTAATTTAACATGCTGATCTTGATGCAGTTACAATAGACTCTGAACTAACAGGGACTGTTTACACAGATTCCTTTAATCTGGAAACAATTCAGCTCATGTGTTTTGACTCTTTGCAGAGACAAAAACGGTACGTGTGTGACCTGTATTCATTTTATTTTACTTGTTTCATTTGGTATGCTTATTTATAGATATGCAGTATATATGCATGGGGTCATTTTATGTGTCACTCGTCATAAGTATTTTCCATCGTGCTTCCCAACAATCTCAGTAACATTAAGTTGATATGACAATGATAATGCCAAAGTTTTCATCCTCTTAGTGGTCTCCTGTGTTTCCACTAATTTATACATCTTGCCAAGATATCATTCGCTGCTCTGGTGTACAGTCGTCCTCATTCATTTATTAATTGTCCCTCACTGTATTCACCGAATATATTCATGGCTGCATTTATTCACTCATTTGCACGTTTAGTAATTGTTAGTTGTGTGTGTAGTTCGTAGTTAAATGAATTAAAATGTTCTTTATAAAGAACTTGATTATGTGGTTTGTGTGTTGTATTAGGGTCACTGTTCACGAGTCATGAACCAGAATGGAGTATGAATGAATTAACTAAATAAATCCTTTTTTTTTAAGAGTGGTGCCCCCAGGGAAATGTATGCAAGATACATTTATTTAGTATAAACACTGATTCTTTCTGATAACCCGAAGTCATATTTTGTAGCAACTGTGTTAATGCTACATCATTTCGGTGCCCCATTGAGGCTTATTATTTTTGTTGTTGTTGTTGCCCTATTTAAGTTATATTAATGCTACAATGAATTATTAATGATAAAGGTTAATGATAAAAGCATATAGCTGTCTGTGTGTGTGCCACATCATACTAAAAATGAAACCAAAGCATATTCAATATGAAGAGTTTTTTGGTTGTTTACATGTAAAACAGTTATAATCGTTTTCTGTGTGTGTGTGTGTGTGTGTGTGTTCTGTATTTGTGTGAGTGCATTTCCACTCACTGCTGTTGACAGTCTGGATGCCAATGTCATCTCCAGATTCCCCTTCAGACCCACCAGGGCTGGCACCAAGATAAACACCTCTGACATCTCCTTGAACACCTCCCAGTGCTGAAAAACACCACAGAGGTCTTTAAACGCACCTCCTGTTCCCAACAGGCTTGTCAAACACAGCCCTCTGTTCAAATACATCACAGTGAAACTATACTGCTGGAAATAGTTTTCTGACCAGACATTAAGCCTAGTTTTGTAATTGTGTACTAGGGGGCACAAGCTGTGAACACAACATCGACACATCATCATCTTATAAGTTGATTTGGTGAACTTGTTAGTAAATTTGTTATACTTCCATGTGTCTCCCTTGAAACCTGATCTGTCGGTTCTTATGCTTCAACTAGCGGCTGGCTGACATGCTACATAATACAGGGTGTCAGCCATGTCGTGCTGCTGGTGAGGTATAAACAGACTTCTGACTCAGTTTCTGATTCTGATGTGTGCCTCGCTGTGTCTTCTGTTGTTTGTTTAAACAATACGGTATCAGTCATGTCATCTGTATATGAAAAGGCCAGATATTATGAGATATGTATCTTAGTTTTTAGCCACAAGTTGCTCGAAAGAGTTTCCTCATTGTCCTGTTTTTGTAAAGAAAATTGTGATTTTTGTGCTGTTATAAATATATTACATAAGCATCCCTTTAATCCTTCATCTGCCTTCCAGCAACTCACCACTACTGAACCATATATCATATTCATAGAAGGTGTTTAGAATCAAATATACCTGTCTAGCATTTAGCGTTATTGCATAAACAACAAAATACATATCAGTACATTCATGTAATGCCACAGGCACAGACACATTTTGGAGCACTTTTTCCATACTTGTACTATATCCATGACTATCCCAGCCGCCACCATGCCCAGTCCGGACACCAGGTACGGCAATAGGACCTGGAATGCGATGATCCACGAGCTCTCTGGCAAGAAGCCGTGGGCCGAGCGGGTCAGTTTGCACGAGAAGCCCCTCAGCTTCTTCTCCTGGAAACGCAGCTCCAGAGCCAAATGGGTCACCACCATGGCTGATTACCCTGTTAATCCAGCCCTGCCTGGGGAGTGTTGGCAGGAAGGGGCAGCTCTTCTGCACCACAAAAAATAGCTTCCAAGCTTTTTGAGAAGGATGTCATGATCCATTTTGAGTGACGGAACACTAACCAGGCAGAGGAGGAGATTTCATTTTTTGACTTTTTTTTGTTCCCAAGTTGTCTTCACCTCATTCCAGGCTCTTTCAAAAGTCACAGGTGATGGTTCTTTGCTGAAAACAATTTTCCATAAAGTAGTTTTGCAAAAAAAAAAGGGGGATTCAACAAGCTTGTTTTGCCCTTCGCCTGTCACTCCACCAGTGGTAGGGCAGCAACTCAAAGCATTTTTGCAAATGGTGGACAAGGAGGAGGAAGCTGCTTTCATCCACTTGATTGGGGCACACACACATATTAAGACACGCACACACACGGTCCACTTGACAGCAGGTCTGTGAGGCCTCTTCTGACACTCTGCTACTGACAGACCTCCACACACACATACACACAGACACACACACTCACCAACGCACACATGCACTCACTACAGCCACACACATCTCCTCATGCCTCACTCTTCAGCAGCCGGGCGGCCGAAGCGGAACGCTGGAAGCTCGGCCTCTCACGGGCCCGGAAGAAGGTCCAGGTCCTGTGGGACAAGGACATCCAGAAGGCCAACAGCTTCTTCTCAGCCCTCCTGTGTTGCCGCTCCTTCTCCTCCTTCTCCCTCCACGCCTCCTTCTCTTTATCCTTGCCGCTGTGCGGATGCCCTCTGTGAGCTTGACCACTCTGGAGCTCCTTCCTCATTTTTATCAGGGGGATGCTGGATATCCGTGCAGGTTGCAAGCTGTGTGGAAGAGGAACAGCGATTGTCGTTCTCTGCCAGGGTTTCCCTCTGATTTCAGACAGATAGAGGAGTCGTGGCAGCACTCTGTGGTGTAGGGAGGGACAAGACGGATCACAGTGTGAGCGTGGGGATGACGCTGAGCAAGGTGACCAGACTGTATCAGGACTCTTCGTTCTTCAGTTTTCCTCTCCTCCTTGTTTCTTTTTAGTTCATTTCAGAGGATACTGCAGTTGTGCTCTCCACCTCTTCGATAGCTCCTCCTTTCCCTGCTCTCCAATGCCATCACTATAAGTGGCTGACGCACTCTGAGCAGCAGCAGGTGCTGTACCTGTCACCAACATGTGCTGCTGCTGCTGACTGGAAAGGACACAGATGGGAGGAGACACATAGGCTGCCACTACTGTCATCCGCTGGATCTCTTCATTTATTTGTCAGTTTTTGTCTTTCTGTTTTTCTTATGCCATTTGCTATTCTATAATGCATACATCTTTTCTCAGGTGTGGGACAGGGATACAAATACACCTAAACTGGTTATTATAATAGTTCTCACACGTTGTTTGTTCCACACACACACACACACACACACACTCAAGGACAGTGACTCAGCTGAAAAGCGTCCTTGAGACATGGCTTGGAACTGGTGCTCTACAGCTCTGCCTTCTGGCTTCTGGCTGTAATTTAAATTGTGGAGCAACAGCTGTTAAAGACTGAGTATTAACTGGAGGTTCGTGGTGTTTTTACTAGTGGTGTCAATCGATTAAAACATGTAATCGAGTTAATCACAATAATAGGCTGTGATTAATCATGATTAAAACAAAATGTGTGGTGTTGGAAAAAAGAAATGTAGACAAACTGGTTAGAGGAATCAGTTCTTTTTACTTTATTCTAAAATCTCTAGTTTCTGAGTTAGAATCTCTTCATTAGCAGAGTAAAGTCTCAGGGAGTGCTTGGTGCCATAATGAATGCAGACTTAATTAGCAGACATAACGACATAAAGAACAGTTACAAAGTAACGTCTGCTACAAAGAGGACGTAAACATATTGCCACCCAAATGAATGAGTTAGTTCATGTCTTTGTGCACAGACTTCCCCTGGCTGCACTCTGCCAGTGTAGTCTGACGAGCCTGTCTCACTGCTAGCATCTGTGCTAACATCGGCAAAGATGTGCTTTGCCCGTAGATGGTACTTCAGACTTGTTGTGCTTCGGTGGAAAGACAGTTCATCACTGCAACATGTGCACACAACTTTGGTTTTATCTAAACTTCCATTTGGAAGCTTTTTAAAAAGAACTTTGCCGTTCAGCACACTGGCAAATGTCTCCTCAGACATCGTGTTATCTGTTTAGAAATTCAGTCAGGTAAAAGTTTGTGCTGGAATTATGGGAGACAGTTGGGGTCAAACTTGGTAAATCAGAGAAAAGTTATTTCACATGTCATGCTCCAAAAAGAGAAAAGTAGACAGAGGAAAAAGAGCTTTTAATCAACAAAAGACAGTGTTACATGTTAATTCTTCCTATGGGCAGTTTAAAACCAGTATGCCTTATACGTTCAGAGAGGAGGGCGATTATTAAAACAAATGAACAAAAAAAAACTTTATTCGACTTGACCAATCAGATTCGATATTTTTTCAGCATGTCAGTTAATAGAGTTGCAAAAAAAGTCCCATTCATTTTCCCATAGACAATGTTAAATGACCCACAGTTGGAGCACCTGCTATGGCGTGGATCAGCATGAAACTCTCCCAGTTGAATAATTAATCATCAAGATTAACAACTGCATTAGAAAAATGTTTTGGGAGAACAAAACAATGATACAAGCCTGTGGCAGGTGGAAGCTAAAGATCACCATGACTCATTTTACAACCAAC
>JAVQJD010002743.1:0-13311 GCA_036023655.1 Nannoperca australis
GATCGACATCAGAGTGCAGAGATCGACTACATGCCTTGATCCAACAGCGGTGTCCAGGCTACTTGTGAAAAGAAGCGTTAGGAGGAGCAGCTAGCAGTGGCGTTTCTGGTAGCAGCCTCAGCAGCCACCAACCTGCCGCTGGTTCAGACGAGCCGACGCTTTGAACATGACGAACATGCATGAACTTAAGTTGCATCAAAACACGTATTTTGGACCCGGGCACCGCTACGGTCACATTTCGAGCGGGCAGCCTGCTAACCGGCTATCACCGAGCCCCCTCCCTCATAACTTTTCAGCTTCCGCTGCTCTCGTCTAAAGTGCATCGTGGCTCTGAGTGAGTGGTGGCGGACCGACGAGCTGTGATCTGCGCTGTCTGTCTGGATGAGGCTTTTGACTGAAGCCATGAAGCCTGTTTTGATGCAACTTAAGTTCATACATGTTTGTCACGTTCAAAGCGTCGGTCTGTCGCTATACATGCTATACATGCCATGTCGTCCAAATAACACTGGCAGCATTATTCATGATTTGCACTAGTCTCTCTCTCTCTCTGTTTGACTGTAAAGTTTTTACTCAACGCGCAGCTGGAATCATGAGGGAGAGCAGTAAAGAGACTCAATAGAGCTAGACGGCTGCCACTGACCTGCCGCGACCGTGACAGCCAGAGTGTCAGTCCACATTTGACTTTTTCATTATGCATTGGTGGTACAGTGTTACAACCGTCAACTGAACGGAGGCCAGGCGAGATTTGTAGGAGTAATGTGGGCGTGTCAGTCCATATTAGACATGGTTTTTGAGCATTGGTTGTTCACATTGACAAACTTGTACACTATCCAACATGACACACTTTATGCATCGTTATAGGGTTTGGGTCCAAACAAAACCTTTTCAGTCAGAAATGGGATTCCAACCCATCCATCGAAAGGGGAAAGCGTCCTGAAAGCAACACGTTGGATTGCTAGGCCATCCGGACTCCATTCAGGTGGTTGCTTTTTATGAGCCATAATGTGAATCTTGCCCAACACAAGACACAATAAAAATGATTTGACCTCATTGTGGGGGTTACAGGGAAAGTCAGGGGATCACTGAAGTCAGTAGGATCTATCCTCTGGGGGCCATGACTATGTGTACATTTGCAATCCAGTCAAGATTTGATGAGATAGCATGGACAGCAACAACTCTCTGGATGACTCAGAAAATATGTCTACAGGACTTTGGAGCTCGTATACCAGCATAAACTGTGGACATACAGCAATATCACTCAGCTCTGAAGGCTACACTAAAAACTGCTGTGCTGAAATCATTGACAAACTTGTACACTATCCAACATGACACACTTTATGCATCGTTATAGGGTTTGGGTCCGAACAAAACCTTTTCAGTCAGAAATGGGATTCCAACCCATGTCTCTAAAGGGGAAAGCGTCCTGAAAGCCTTTAGACGTTGGATTGCCATTCGGACTCCATTCAGGTGGTTGCATTTTCTGAGCCATAATTTCAATCTTGCCCAACACAAGACCTTAATTTGACCTCATTGTGGGGGTTAGAGGAAAAGTCAGGGGATAACTGAAGTCAGTAGGATCCATCTTCTGGGATACTGACTATCTGTACATTCGCAATCCAGTTAAGATTTGATGAGATACCATGGATAGCAACAACCCTCTGCATGACAGGGGGTCATGCAGGTCAGGCCAGGTGAGAACTGTACGAGTAATGTGGGAATGTCAGTCCATATTTTGACACATATTTAAACAATGGTAGAATTCTCGCCTGCCTACTTCGTGCGCTAAACTTCATGACAATCTATCAAATAGTGGTCAAGACAGTTGACTTGAAATTAAAAAAATGAACCTCCTAACATATGACTTTTTCATTCAGTGGCAACACACATTGTCAAGGGAGACTGTGACCTGATCACAAGTCTGGGCCTATCTGACATTGCATAGCTTCAAATCGAGGTTTTGGGAGGAAAGGGTATATTCAAACATAAAGCCCAATGTTTGTTGTAATCTACTCACTGTAGGAGGACATGAGGAAGCCAGTGTTGACCTTTTTGGTATCACTGAAGTTTGGCTCAACCTCCTTCCCGCTGTCATCAAACTTCCTTTGATGAATGCGACTGGGTCTGATGTACAGCACATAGAAACGGACCTACCAATAATAGAAGAAAAATATTAAACAGGAACAAAAACAAAGAGTGGTTTGTGTTTGGTCTATTTGTGTTCATGTTTAGTCTGTCCAAAATGTTATAACTAATAAGGATTCAGGCCTTTTTCTGAACTTCTTTCTGACACAATTGTTTCTAAATGGAGCTAAAACTGTTTCTGTCAATGGCAGATGATGAAGGACATTTTTCCACTGTTCAATAAAATACAAAGACAAGACGAGATAAGGTTTGGGGAAACCCTTATTTTGAAAAACACTTTGATCACATTCATTAATCATTTAAGACAGACAGCTTTCTACGTGATTTTATTGTTGAGATTAGTTATGACAAAGTGTTATTTACTTTGATAAGGATGTGATGACCTTTAACAATGAATATTTTTTTTGTACAATAGTTCTTAACAATTTTCAAACAACCGTTTTAACTAAAGAGAAAGAAAGATCTGTTAAAATTCAGTTGTATACTAAAATCCTTACTTGCATACAGATAAATGATGCAGTCTCCTGAAGAGAGGAGAAGACTTACAGAGTCAGGTAAGAACATTTTGTCTACTGCACCTTTTGATTGTTGTCGTCACTGATCGCATGTCTGGAAACATCCAGCAGCTTTCCCTCTAAAAGAATCCCCTGGCCACTGTGTGGAAGAGAAAGAATCAGATACTAAACTGTTCTACTTCCAGTTGTTACAGTGCATTCTGTAGTTTATGTGAGAGCAATGAGCAGCAGCTTCAAATCCCTGCACAGAGATCTCATTATGGAATTGGGTTTAACAACACCAAGCGCAAATCTTTATTTCGACAGAAGTCAGCTACTCTAACTGAACTCGTTTGAATAGATTTTCAACTTTTAAGTTGCAAGTGGTTGTTTACCCAAAGTTAGTAGCCTACACACGTGACTGAAACACACGACAGAGGGCGTTCGCTAGCAGTAACCACACACCGTTTGCAGTTGCAGTGCTGACTGGGTACTCATTCGAATGATGACTATATAGCGCCATTACTCCACTATAATAATGATTGTGAGGTGTGTACACTCTAAATCGTTTTATGATTCTGAGCTACTGTAACTGTAACTCATCAGAAGACTTTTTCTCTTTAACCTTTAACGGAAGTATTTAAGCCCCTACCTTTCATACGTAGAGGAAGCCCACACGCCGTCAAATGTCTCATTGTGTACTGGTTTGTTCTGTAAAGACGTGTTGTGATAAATTCGGCTCATATTTCATAAACTGTATTGTAACTTTTCCCTTCTCCGATATTTTCTCAGTTTTCTTACTTCCTGTTCCTACATGCAGCCGAAAGGTGCGCTCGGTTTTCAGACAACATGTGCCGACGGGTGACAGCTGTGCAGGAGATTCGTGCGGTGAGAAACGAGGTCTAAAAAAATAGTGAACTTCAACACGCTGTCAAAATCATTATAATATGGAGATCCCATTTCAGCCAGGAAAATAATTGATAAAATATTATAAATAGGAAAAATTGAAAGCCAAAACTGTTGCTTTTAAAGCCAAAATGATGAGACAGTAAGAACAAATTTGACTTTTTAGTCAAAGTTTAAACTATATTATTAGTCCTGCACACTCATAGTGCTTTCAATTCATCTGGTTAATTAGACCTTAGGATGACATTGTGCAGAGCTATGCTGGCACTATGTCATCAAACTATGTACCAATAAGAATGACGTAAATCAAAAGGCTCTACATCACATCTCATAATCTTATTTTAGTTTCCAAGAGGTTATGTATTGCAAGTAATGCATGTGTGTGTGTGTGTGTTTCTCCCAGTTAATGTTTCATGGTTTTACCTGTTTACATATTTATGTTTCTATAAACTTAAATTTACAGTTAAAATGATTATTGAAAATATGTATATTCACATTCTTGTTGCGAATAGACTGATACCTTGATCTTTCCATAAGGCTATAGTCAGCAGCCCGTTAGCTTAGTTTAGCATAAAGACAGGAAACAGGAAAACAGCTATACTGCCTCTGTCAGAAGGTAGCAGCACACCTAAACCTGTAAAACGTGGTTATGTTCTATTTCTTGGCCAGAAGCAGTGAGGTGCTGGTTGGAGGATTTTGCTACAGAGCCATGCTTGCTGTTTCTCCTTGTTTAACCCCATTGATTTCCTGTTAATGCTAAGCTAAGCTAACTGGCTGATGGCAGTAGGTTCATATTTCCCAAACGGACAAGAGCGTGGTATCAATCTTTTTATCTAACTATCAGCAAGAAAGAGAATCAGTGTACAAGAGGGTACTGGGGTACTTTTCAATTTCAAAATGTGAAGAAGGCCCTGCACATGCACACAGACCCAGTGGTGCAACAAGTCTTCTTTCACTTAAGTAAAAAAATTGCTGTACAACAATGTAATAGTACTGTTGCAATGCATGTAAAAATCATGCATACTTAATTAAAAGTATTACCAGCAAAATTAGTAGTACTACATACATACAGTAGTACAGTTATTTAGGTAGGGGTCAGGCCCCTCCAAAGGATCGCAAGATAAATATGAGGGGTCATCAGATGATTAATGCAGTAGGCAATAAGAAAACACTGTTCTGCTACTCACATTTGTATTCATATTTTGGACTTTATTTATTTGTGAAATATTGGATAATTTAATCAATCTAAGATTTGTTTTCTTTGATAGAAGTGCTACCAACTCAAGAGACATCTGAAACAGGAGATGGCACTTTGTTTTGTAAGGAGTCACAAGTCAAAAAAGTTCAAACCACTGTCTTTGTCAATACATTGTATTACATAAGCGTGTATGTTTTTTTTGTAATAATGTATCTTTATCTGAAAAGTAACTGTATCTTAAGGTAGCAAAACATTACAAAATGTAAGTTAAGTACAAGTCCCTCTAAATTGTACTTAAGTGCAAAGCTTGAGTAAATGTTCTGAATTCACTTCCACTGATTAGACCTACGCTCAGTTTTGAGGTCAGCGCGTCACTAAACTTCATGTACTATTAAGAATGATAATTATGTCATTTGTCCCACCCAAACAACAGTAACAGGAGCGTGATGGACATGTCAATGAAGCATTGCTTTGACAACCCCATCCAGTCCTGAGAATTAGCCATGACAATCAGCCAAATTCATTTGTGATAGTACTTATATTGCACTGTACTATTAATTTATTCATATATCAGTCTAAAAAGGTCTGTAAACTCCATTACATAATACAGTATAAAGGTCACCCAGGTTTAGGTGGATAGCATCCACTTAATGTGTATGAACAGTTCCTTCTGAGGGCTGGTGTTGCACAAAATGCCTGTCTGTATCCTCATGTCTTTCGGACTCGTTTGGCTCTTCTTCGTGTTTCCTCTCCCTCTGGCTTCTCTCTGTGGGGCTCTGCAGATAGCGAGGGCTTAGATTTCAGTGCTTGTTTTGTGTTTACAGAATGTGATGGTGTGGTGGGAGGTCCAAAGTCCAGATCGTTAGCGTGGGCTGCAGGGCTACATCCTGTTTCGTAGATTTTGCTGCTTGGGGAGCTTCCTCCTTGGCTTGGATCACAGGGTGTAATTTGTTGTCCAGAAGAGCCTATTACCAGTGGAATGTTCACATTACAGGTCCTCGCTGAGGTCAGGTCCAGTTTACAATTGTAAGTCTGCATCTGATAAAACAGAAGACACTATAATATAACAAAATAATGACTGGTCAGACTCAAAGACATCTGCTTTTGTTTCTACATATATATTCCAGATGTAATGTTCTGAGAATGAAATCTTCATTAATATTGTTATGACTCACATCCAACAGACCATACATATCGACTTTCATGAACTATGAGTTTGCCTGTGACCTTAAATTCCAGATCCACCATTTGCAATGATATTCAAGCCCTAGAAACAGCTGTTGCTTTTTGTTTCAGAGGGAATTTATATGTCACAAAATCAGTCCATATATGCAAAGTGCTTCGGAGGGGTTCTTTCAACATGAGAAAAATAGAGATTCTAACCTTCTGAGAGGAGCCATCTCCTTCATTCCTCTGTCTTTCTCCTGATGTTGGACTACTCTTTTCATTAATACCTAGAAAGACACATTTCAAATGAGCTCACATAAAACTGAGGGGTACACTTAAATGTAGATAAGCTCAACATTGGAATCCTTTTCAGCTTTGCAGCATGATATTTAAAATCAGACATCTAGACTCATAAAAGCCAATGTAATCTGTACTGAGGGAGTAGCGGCCTAGCTGGATGTTGAGCCAGATGTTTCGTCGTTGAGTCCAGCCGCCTGGAGCCTCCACCTCATACAGACGCTCCCGATGTACCTCACGCTGCTGCAGGAACCTCCTGCACACTGAACACACGGGAAACACAAGCTGTTAATGGGTCGAAAGAAGAGGCTGAACAATCATCTGTGATGTTTCTTCAAAATCAATCCCAGGATAAAGGACAACCTTAGCTGACCTGCCACCATGCTGGGTGATAGTGGAGAGCTGACTCCCAGAAACCTCTCTGTGGAGAACGAGGAGCACAAATCCTCCAGCATCTCAAGGCCACAGCCTCTCCTCCTCCAGCTCCTCCTCACCAGCACTGTGTCCAGAACAGGCAGCAGGTAGCAACGAGCGTTCCAGCCATCACACAGGCTGCCTGAAACACGACGAGCAGCAGAAGAGTTACTGTTTTAAAGAACGCAATCCATCACAGGAAGTACCTTAGTCGCTTGTAGAAGACTAGTCTATGCTCTCTTGAGGGTTTTTTCTATGTCTTCTGTAATGTAATGTGATTCTTTTTTCTACAGAGTTACCCAACCTATAATTATTTTCATTTACAGCAGTAGTTTTACTTAATCTGAAGTTCTGGGAAATTACATACAATATTCCTTAGTTGAATCCAAACAGTAGTAACATTTCTCATAAGCATCGGCTGCTCCAGAACAGATCAGCTGCTGGCCACATGTTCTGCATCTCTGGAGAGTGATCACGCTGTTGAGTTTTCTCTCTAGTCTCATTCTCAAACCCTCAACGTGTCAGGACATACAATCTGCTCAGCACACCCTCCCAGATCATTTAATGACCCTGTTGTCTTCCCTGTAGCACCACACTCAGGAAGAACTAACCCTACGGTTGCTATTCCAATAGGCATAGTCCTTTGATTCACCGTCAATTAATTAGCGAAGCTTCAAGTAATTAAAAGTAATTTCACAACATACAGTATTCACCACTATATCGTACTGATGAACCCATACACAAAGTTTTAATCTGACTTTCAGCATAACAGCACAGGACCCTGAAGCTAAGATTCACTGACTGTGACTCACTTATTACTTAAGTTTTATTTTGCACCTTCATCCCACCTTTGTGTTTGACGGTGTAGAAGCCGACCGCCTTGCTGTCTCTCCACAGCAGTTTGCAGCACTCTGTGCGGGGGTGCAGGGAGAACAGGGCCTCCTCCTGTGAGGACCGCTCCACCACCTGACTGAGCAGGAACACAATCACCCTCTCCATAATCGACTGCACCTGGGGGATAGCACGCTGACTTAGAGAGCTAATATAAGTGACATACACACAGCTCTGGTAAAAATATATGTTAATAAATATAATATTTCCCATATTTTTTATGGGAAAATGACCTTGTTATCTTGAGGACCCACCTTTTTGTTTTCTTAATATAATTAGGTGATTATGATAAGAAAACAACGTTGTTATCCAGACATAACGAGACCTTTTGCTTGGGATCTTAAAATAACAGGATTGAAAAAAAATATTGCAACCTCGGCCGCTCTTGGCTTCCATACAAAGGCATTTGTGCAACTTAATGCAGAGCCATGAGGCACGAGAGAAATGGTGACATCAGTATTAAGCAAGTATGTAGTCCTGCCAGGTTTGCATTTACCTTAACTGGGCAGATCATGTTAACTGTAGTAAGCCACACATTCATTAAGTTTGTTCTATCCTTTCCATCTTTTTTTCTCCTTCAGTGAAGATCTATACAGTATGTGACTGGCTGAATTAACCTCAACTCCACCTCCTGTTTAAACTCCTATCTTTATATTATGTTGCAGCTCTACTAAAGTCCCACCCTATACAGGATCATTCCATTATTTCTCTACACAGCTCCCACAAGCAAGATGTACCACCGTACCTATAGTCATGAAAAAAGAAACTCTAGGATACGTTGCTAAATTGCTTTTGGGGATGTGTAGTTATATGTCTGACAAACATACTGAGACCGGCAAGAACTTGCCACGCTTTCGTTCTTGGGGCTCGTCCAGGATTTGAACCCGGAACATCTTGCACCCAAAATAAAAGTCATACCCCTAGACCAACAAGCAACCAACTGCAAATTGATCGCGTGCACATGGATTGGCTGTAGTGACACTGACATAGAAACAGACAAAAGCACAGTTACCAACATCAAGCCATTTCTGGATTTGCTGGATGTTTGTAAGACGTCCTCCACAGACCACCACTTCTCATGCATGTACAAAGCCACCACTGGAAGATAGAGCAGAAAGCATGAGTCGTTTTCTTTTACGTGTGTGTCTGATAAAGGCAGTGTGTTGAGCTCCAAACCTTGTGTGGGATCGTCAGGAGGGTGAAGCGCCAGCAGTGTACAGTCAGGTTGGTCATCTTCAAACAGCTGCAGCCGCCTTACATTGTTTGCCGTTATCGCTACCTGAGCAGACAGGATGACGACTTCATGCATCTTCATCTACACTCCCTGACCACAAGACACCAGTCTCCAGTGTAAAGGACTTTTGCAGATGTTTGCAAAATCGCCTCCATCATGATCCCATTTTATTTTTTTAAATTTTTATTGCAGTAATTAAATTTAAAAACCACCAGCATCGTTATTATAAAAAGAGTAGAGACATTACAAGTGCTTTGGTACCTTTGACGTCTGTGAGGATTTAAACCAGTTGTTGTGATGAGGTCTGGACTCCAAAGAAGAGAGGTACTGTTCGGATGCTGATGTCAGGTCAGTGTCATCCACAGCTGGGAGGTCTACAGGGTACATGGCCTCTCAAAGGGAATACAGCTGGGGGTCGGCCAGACATTTACAACGGTTTAAAAAGATCAACATGACTTACAGCCACCCCTCACTGACTGTGTTTTGTCCCGTTTTCTCGTACAGATTAAACGTTTTTACGCCAGATTACGTTCAAAATGTTGTTCAAACGCATAATATCAAGTAGCAGATGCTTCATAATATTTGGCCCGCAGTTAGTTCCTTATGCAAAGATCGGTACATAAATGACGGTAACTGCCCCAGGTGACCCTGATAATAACTAAACATTAACTTTTAGGACACACTATGTCGGCGGTTGACTGTGTGGATGGTAGTGTTTAAAGCGAGTCAACGAGCACAGCAGCAATAAAATGACAGTAAAGTTGTGACGCTGTGTTTATACCCAGTATGACTGATATGTATACAGCCGCGGCTGTGTGAACTTTAACCTGCTAAGTAACAATGCTAACTAAAACATATAAGGACAATACGCAGAACGACTTCATAACAAATAATGCACGCTTCGTTTGGTAAGGCGTCACTCACAGGGTGTTAACTTACTTACTTAAGACTGAATAAGTTATGGAATAGTAGAGTCACGCACATTGACAGGAGAGGCGTCCAGCTACACCTGTGACTTCCCTAAACTCCACTGTGAACCCACCTTCTTTTCTCT
Source organism: Nannoperca australis (assembly GCA_036023655.1). Classification (NCBI taxonomy): domain Eukaryota; kingdom Metazoa; phylum Chordata; class Actinopteri; order Centrarchiformes; family Percichthyidae; genus Nannoperca; species Nannoperca australis. Next base: position 9,798 of record JAVQJD010002743.1, read on the forward strand.
TTGGCTTGCGGCGCCACCCTCTGAGAGGAGAGCGACGTTACTCCGTCCACCTGCAATCAAGCTCGCCAGCATTAGCTGAGACATGACCGGAAACACATGAGGAGGTGCACTTCAAAATAAATACATTCGTCTTTCCAGAAAAGTAAACGAATGTATAGACATCAAAGCCTTATTGTGTGATATTGTGAATGTCCAATTATTTGCCTCAAAAACTTCCAAACCTACCTTAACTGCATTTTGTGGGGCTTTGCAATGTAATGGAAGGCATCATTAAACAAATAATAAATATAATATATACATGATATATGTAATAGATTACTGTAAAGGGCCTAAATCTTTCCTGAGTTTTGCGTCTTTATAGAGTTTGTTACTCTCTATATACAAACATACACTCTTAACATACAGCCCTCCAGACATGTTTTACTGTAAGATATAAATATATATAGAAATACACAGCTTGGAACAGTAATTTGTGTCTGATAAAAAGTTTGACAAAAAAGCTCAATTACCTAGAATTCATACAGTTACATATACACTACATTTTCTTACAGTACTGAAAAATCCAGAATCTAAGAATAAGCAAAGATCAACTATTGGACACAACATGTACTTAAATACTTACTGTAAAGCAATTTAACGTGATCAACAATTTAGACCACACTGACTTGTGTTGAGCTCACTGTGTCAAATGTTTTGAAAAGTGAATTCAGTATTGAGAAATGTGACCTGGCAATTGGAAAAATATATTTTTTTAGAATCCCTGTAAACTCAGATTCAAGGTCCTAACGTCTTTCCTAGGACTAAACCTTGAGCCAATGCTCTGAAAACTGGTGTAATATCATTCATGTCTCAACAAATAAAAAAAAATAATATATGTTTTTAAAAGTTGATAAATTCTAGGTAAAATACTTAAGAACAAGTATTTTCTTACTTGTTCTTAACAACAATAAAAGCTGCAATAAAACTGAATGTTAAGGTACAACATTTAACCTGACTGTTTTAAAAATAAAACTAAGGAGAGGTACAACAAATGTTAAAATAAAGCATTTATGTGTAATCGTTTGTAATTATTCTTTACATTTTTTTTATTTTTTACAATTGCTAAGTCACATTTCTCTATAGCAGTTCATTTTTTCAAAACTGCCTGATCCACCCCATCTTCTGCAGACCTGTCCAGACGTCCAGCATTCCTTGCATCAGAGAGGGGCATGTGATCATGTGGATGGTGGTCATAAACTTTCTACCTCCATGATGACAAGAATGCATCTATGGGGTTGAAGAATGGAGAGTAGGAGAGAGAGGCTGTAAACCACTGTATGACTGGAAGAGAGCGGTGAAGCACCACACCATCCAGCGCCATTACAACACCTACTGGATTTTGCCTCATCTACCCCCTTTCCTCACCTGGCACAATTCTTTCATTGGGGTCATCAAGGAATGAAAATAGCCCGCTGTGTCCCAATTAGGAGTTTATGCACTAATGGAGTCCTTTTTTAAATGTCTTTAGAGTTGTGTTTGTAAAAGTCAATTGAACAGTTTTGAAGATAGTATGTAAAAGTGTAAGAACACAGTTTTGATGGTGGTTGAGTTTCAGTGAGAAAACATTGAATGCATTTTGTGTAAAAGCAATGAACAGTGGTTCACAGTTTAGTCCACATTGACTGCTGTTGTGCTGACTGTGTGGAGAGTTGTGAAAAAGTGAATTCGTATAGAGAACCCCCCCACCCAACTCTTTAGTAGTTGTGTTTTATTCTGAAAAATTGATTAGCGGAAGTCGTGTATTTGTCATGCCCAAGATTTTAACTGTTTGTTTTTTTACCAATCAGTATCATTAGTTCGGTGCAGGGTAAACAATGTTTTTTGGCTTGACACCGAGCCGACGGCTGCTGTCGTATCGACACTGCGTCCTGCAGTGTCGCAACATTAAATCAGAAACCCGCGCCGCAGTAAGTGCTTTTAAAACATAGTTACACTTCGTTTCATGCCAATGTTGCATTAGAGGTCACATGTTGAGATGTTGAGCGAACGTAGAATCTATATGCACCAGCTGCAGGTCCAAGACTTGTTGTGTTTGGTTGCAGGAACAGTATTCTCTTACGTTTGTTTCTACACGGAGCTAGAACATACTAACAACCCGTAACAAAGCTAATGTAGCACGTAATAACGCTGTGGATGTAAGGTACATTTGAACCTAGCTGTTGTTGCATATACCTTTAATTAACTTACAGACTTTAGACTAACGCTAGATTATAAATGATAAAACTGAACAGTACCGTGAATGTACCCTAGCCTAGCTGAGATGTTGACGTTAGCTAAGAATTCTTTTAGCTGACGTTTTTGAGGGGTCTTTGGATAATGTTAGCGTTAGGCAACCTTATTATGCATTGCAGAACATCCAGTATGTGTACGGCGTTAGTAGCTTCTGTTCCTGGCATTAGGGATGTATTGATTTACCTCTGGCTAAATACTCTTAAAGCTCATTTAAATTGTACAACTGACTGATGAGGCATGCTTCTGTTGGTTGCTGTTAGTGGTCAAATAACTGTAAGTTACTTTCAGTCTATTCAGCACGTAAAGTAGCCTACATAAAACACGTACGTCTGATAAGATTGTGGGACGCTTGTCTGGGAATCGCACCTGCACCTCCACGTATTTCTGTGGCTCTTACTAATTTCTTTAGTCTTTGAAACAATCTTTTCCACAGCCAGGTGCGTTGTTGATAAGCAGGGACACATTACTGTAATGGTACTGTAATTTTGAATGGAGTTTGATACATTGTTCTTAAACATATCAAGTCCAATTTTCAGTATACTGTTTAAGTGAACAATTTTATATTTGAGCTTCTTCTTCTGATGACTTTCCTTCACCGTGTGTGTGTGTGTGTGTGTGTGTGTGTGTGTGTCTCTCTGCACAGAGTGCTGCTCTGGACAGCGTGCTCCCTGCATTCAGATCTATATGTGGCGAGGACGGCGTCTCATTGGGTGAAGCTGTCAGAGAGCAGCACGGCAAAGATGAGTCTGTACACAGGTCAGTCCCTCTCAACCTCACAGGAACACACTTAATAACATTTTAAAACCCCAAATAACACAGTAACAAGTTGTGTGACAGTGACAAAAAGGACACCAGTGGTTCATGGACAGACACAGTGAGACCTAAACATGTCATGGAACAATACCTGGCCTAAAATATCCAGAAAGGTGAGGATAACACTACAAAGTAGCATCATTCATATTGTGCCAGCTAAAAATATAGGCTGACATCGGCAGACAAATTCACACCTGCCAGTTATTCTGGAACCTCTCGGCTCATTTTCGATTTCCAAGGGGCGTCATCAGCGGGCGCAGACCAAAAGGCCTCTGGACACAATTGGACAGACCTACAACCAATCAGAGAACGAAACGTGACGTAGTGATGAGCGAATCCTGTCGGGAGTACAGCGAACACATCTTTCTTATCAACAAAAGCTTTAAGTGCAGCTGTTTGTTCTTCATTTAAAGAAAAGAAATCATCCAGT
>JAVQJD010002745.1:0-18897 GCA_036023655.1 Nannoperca australis
TGATGAGACGTCCTGTTGTTTTCAATCATGGTTCTATGCACTTGATGTAAAGCTCTTATTTTGGAAGTCGCTTTGGATAAAAGCGTCTGCTAAATGCCTAAATGTAATGTAAATGTAACATCTGTTTGACCCTGAGAGGAGTGTTAAGTGGTGACATGAATTACATTATTTTATTATATATATATATATATATATATATACACCAAGAAATGTGTGTAATATTGCAGTTGCTCTTGTCATCAGGTGTACTAGTACTAAATAACATGATTGCGTGCACTGCAGTCATTAAGTGTTTGATTTATGACTTTACTTTGTGTTCATACAGTATGTCATTGTACCAGTAAATGTCAGCCACTTAACGAGCTTTCAGAGGTCAAACGATCAAACAAATGTTCAAACAACATCAATAAACAAGGAAACCTGGCTTATTTGATCTATTTAGACTTTTTTCTCTTGTTTCCGAACCTGTTTTTTATTGTATTTTTGTCTCTGTCAGGTTCTGGGAAGCGTCGCAGGAAGCAGGATCAGTGCTGCAGTCACCTGAACTCCCTCTCGGCCATCAAGTACGCCATCGTCTCCCTCTACATCCTGGTTCTTCTCACCATCTTCGGACTCTGCCTGGCAGGTAGGATGAAGGGAATCGTAAAACACTCCTTTGATCCTCATTGGGAATTCTGGTTGTTGGGGAGCCATGACAATACAACTAATAATTTTACCACTTAAAGATGCTTTTAGAGGCCCAACAAACATTTGAACAAGGAGGAATTGTACCGTTCAGATAAAGTAATTTTGTTCATAGCTGCTACTTGCAAGTATCTTATTGGAATTGGTTAAAAATGTGGTTTCCATAGCTGATCGTGTTTAAGTTTGTGCTGGTATTTGTTGATGATGAATTTGACCTTCTTGTTATGAGATGTGAGTGTTAGATCAGGGTGAATACGGTTTATATCACACACAGTCTACACAGTGTGAATACACAGGCTGTGATTTACTATCCTTCAGCTCTTCCACATGACTTTCCTGCATCGCTAGTTTGTCCAGTCTCAGTCAGAGAGCAAAATAAAGGAAGATGGAAGGAAAGAAGACCAGAAGAAAAAGACATGTAGTTTACTTCACTGTACACATTTAGAAAGAGGACGTATTGTCCACCTTTTGTTCTCAGAGCTCTGGTGTGCAGATGACATCAGCCGTCCCTCAAGGTTGAATTGTAATGAAGGACACACACATACCCACGTTGTTAGTCTACACTCTGGGATGTGGTCTGAAACCTTACTCCCCTCTTAAACTGTCTGTTCTCGTTTAGCATTGAGAGAACACACACACACACACACACACACACACAATGAATAAACAATCATTTGAAGCATAACCTAAATTCCAGTAATGTAAAGTCCTGCTGGCAATTTTATTGACTTTATTCACTTGACAATTTTACTGCTATATCTGTTGAAAAGTTTGTGATATAATGTTTCAATGCCAAAAGTAGCACAGGGCTCTGTGTCTGTTTAATGCAGCTTCACTCTGTCCTCTGAGAGTTTTCTAATCTGAATCGTGAAATCAGTTTTCCACGTCCAGTGCACGATTGACCTCCGAGCCTCCTGCTGCTAATGCAGAGCTCTGTACACGTGTGACAGGTTTAAACTCGACTCCCACGAGTGAGGTTACGTATGTCACAAGCGTGACGAGCGTGACCTTTTGTACATCTACATGAAAGGCAGAGAGGAGATACAGCGTGACGGTGGCTGCCTCCTTTTGAGCTGCATGGTTCCCATACTACCCTTATGCTTGGTCGGTGGAGTGCCAGGTTTCATTGTACAGACTGTTTTACATGAGTGTTTCTCAGGGTGTCAACACCACCGCCTGATTCATGAGTTGGTATCACAACTGACTTTCTAGGAGATCAAGGCTGTGATAATTTGGTTTGTGTAATCTGTGAGGGTTCAGCTTCCAGCGGTTGTACAGGATCCTCGAATTGCTGATTGGATTTTGCATTTCGTGTTAAACATGTTACTGTAATAGCAAGTCCTTGACTCTTCTCCAATGGCACCTCGGTCATTATGTGTTAAGTCACGGCCCTCTGGTGTTTCCACCAAAACAAACACTCCTGTGTCAGTAATGTCATGATTTGGTCCCCTTACTGTAAGCAAACTGAGTAGCAATAGCTTGATGAAATAGTTCTAGGTTGATGCAGATGTAACGTATAAGCATTACATACTGGTACTTATGTCACACTGGCCCAACCCAACACGAAACATCTGTTGGGCGTCAGGAACCAGCATGAACAAAAGAAGTGTGTGTGTGAAGCTTGAAGCTTGATTTATTCTTGACCTTAAGATAAACGTTGTCAACAAAACTATTTCAGTTAAAAGTCCACTTACACACTTGTTTTGGAGCTTTTGAGCATATCACATATCACACAGACTTCATGTTTTGAATCAAGACAAGACGATTGACAGCTGGGGTGAAAACTAAAGGGTTCGGTCATATTTAAAGCTTAAAATGTGACGCAAAAAGTTGGTAGTGCCTTGCTCAGGGACAAATCACTGGTTTATTATGTAATAAAGGGGGGAGAGTAGTCATTCACTTACTCACCAAAACACTAAAACACCACGTTTAGTAACTTCCACACTAGATTTGGAGGCACAAACAATATGTGTTTCACATGTCTTAGTGATTGGCACTAAATAAGTGAAACATTAATGTGGAAATCTGGACTTGTGTGTTATGGAAATTAGCATTAGCTGTTGTTATTTCATATCACTGCGTCTGTGACAGAGTGGCGTAGTAATTACCAGCGTCTTCAGAGGTCACACTGCTGCAGCTCCTCCTGATTAATTTGGAAAAACCCTGGCGTGACGCCAAAGTATCAGCCTGGCCAATTCACACACACTGTGTGTGTGTGTGTGTGTGTGTGTGTGTGTGTGTGAAAGCTTTGGAGGTGTGTCAGACTTTATGGCCGTTACCTTCTGCGAACCCTGCTGTGGCCTCCTTGTAAATGTCAACTCCGTTATTAGAGGAGAGCAAGACAAAGAGGCTGATAGAGACGGAGCGAGAGGGAAAAAAGTTGGAAGGGCAGAAAAATTAAGGAAGATGGTTAGAAAGAGATGTGACGGACCCAGAAGCAGGTTTAAGAGCTGTTTGGCTTCAGACCAGCAAGATCCTGGAAGAATCCACTGCTCTCAGTAATCCTAATTTCATTTCAAGACCTCCTCTCCCCCAAGCTACCCACTCATGCCGTAACCACACGGCCGATGCCATTAAATGGATGTGGCTGTGTGTGAGTGTGTATTCCCAGGCACAGAGATGTAGTTAAGAGTTTGGAACCTCTTCGTCGTCATCACAGAAGCATTTGGTTATTTAAGGCTTTCAGAGGAGGTTGTTTTAGAAAAGCAATCAAACCGGGCTTTTCAACTGGCCTCTCTTTAAATTAAATGCTGGGCATCCAAAAAGCAAAGTGGCTCCAGTGTAACTGCACAGGAGGCCCCTTCGCCTCCTGCACAACACACATTAATGTGACGCGAGTGCACCTACAAACACACTCACAACGCCGGCCAGTTTTCCGATGCGAACGCAGATTCAGGTCTGTGTTCTCCACATTTGCTTTTTGTTTGAATTCTCACTTGACTCTGACTTTTAGTTTGTTCCAGCTCTTACGTTGCCTCCTTGGCCTTCTCCCAACTTCATGGCTCAGCCAGCGTCTCATTCAAACACGTCCATATTTCACTGCTAGCAGGAGCCTGGAGCCTCAGCTCTGGCTTAAAACATCTGCATCCATGACATGATAAGTAAAATATAGTCTTTTCTGTGTCAGCGCATCTGATCCTAAATCTTAGCTGAATGGGGGGGGGGGGCGTGATAAACAGAAACAGAGATAGATAAACCAAAGTGACACAGGATGAAAGAACCACATGAATCCTGCTCCATTCATCATGAGGTACACAGCTGCATTATCTGTCCATTACGTCTACAAGCTTATCTCCTGCAGATAAGACACAGCTCTAACAGCTCTGATCAGCAGGGAGACTGGAAGGTTTCCGTGGTCAGTTCCCATGATAGTCCGTGTCTACGACTGCTGAAATGTCCTTGAGCCAGAACCCAAGCTTTTATCATCTCAGAGGCGCCTGCTGGAGAAACCTTTGTCTTTGTAGGCGCTTGTGTTGGCTGGCACAGCTCAAGAGGAGGGCCATTACTCACACATGTAGACTTGTTTTGTCTTTGTAGCATTAAAACTGCATGTTGGCCAGCCCAAACGGTGGCATGATTTCACTTTTTGGAAATAATTCAAATGACCATTTTCCATATTGGGGTGTGAATCAACGAGGGCACAATGATGCTGATGCCTTCTATTCTTTACGCTCAAATGAGCTTTATTCTAACCCTAACTCTAACCCCGAACTCTTCCCTAAAAAGAAACCAGATGCAGAGTTTTGTCTAAAACTGCTGCTTTTCTTTCGTCTCTCCATCAACATAAAAGCCAAAAGCCTCAGCAGTGGAATAGAGTGCAAACCCCTTTTTAGGAAGTTGCTAAGTTGTTTCAGATGTTTTTCTCTGATTAGGTCCAAAGTATTACAACAGTTTATGATAAGACAATGTAAAACATTCCTGCAAAATACAGGGCAAGAAGAGTAGGTGAGGGAGATGTTGGACTGAACTGTGTTTTTTTTTATATATATAACCTGTACAAATTGTGCAGTGCATCATCTCTGTTAGAGGTCGATGCAAAGGGACTTCAAATGTTCAGCAGGTTAAAGATTAAAAGATGTCCAGAGGCAGATTAAAATGTGTACATAGGGAACTGTTTGCTATTAACTTCACCATATACACTTAAAATGTTATAATGTCAGTGTGAGTGTCAGTGCTAATTTCTGCTGTAAACAAAATAAATCTATTTATTGCAGGTTTAAAAACTTAACAGTCATACACGCGAAGAGCAAAAGTTACATATGAGTTTAGTTATATGCTACATTGCTCTTCAGTGTCCTTGCATGCATGTTGAGTCATGCAAATGCTTCACATGCACCCTAAACAAAACAATGCGATCTTCTGTCTTGTAGCGGAACAGTTCTCTAGCATTCCTCATCTTTCTTAGCATTTTTATTTTGAACAGGTCCCAACCGTAGATCCCTTGAAAGCCCCTTTTTCTTTTCTCTGTGGAGGCTGGAGATGTTTTTGGTTGCGTTTTGGCCAGACACTGCTACACATACCTTGTGCTACATCTGGAGCCAGTTCTCAGAATAACAGGTTGTGTAAAACACCCAACAAACACATATAATAGCTAGAGATTGGCCCATATATGGCCTTGCAGATGGTGCTTGGACTGCCTGGGTGTTCAAGACAGGAGGTTTAAGCAGGATTTACACATTTTATATCTGTGTTTATGAGCTGGATGGAGCTTGATCTTGTGGTATATTCGGCTACAACCCATCATCTAGGCACAATGATGCACAATGTGGTTTGTTTTGGTCCTGTTAGTGACATTAGGTCAGTGATTTACATCCACCTGCCATTAATACAGAATATTAAAAGAAAGTCTAGTTGTAGTATTTTACAGGTATGATTGAGGACATGTTTACAGAGTTATTTTCCTCCCACATGCTGCAGACCTTAAAACATGGCCTACATGTCTCTGCACAACTTACACTGTAGGTGCATCTGAGTCATGTTTTCCAGTCGGAGCGAACATGCAGCTTACAGGTTTGGCGTGGTTGTGCTCTTTTCCTCAGCCATTTAATTGCTGGAAAACGTGATGGTGCGTTTGTTATTCTACTTTTTAAGCCATGAAATCTTTGAGCTTTCGTTTGTGTCTTTGAGTGATAGCTAACAGGCATGTTATTGCCAAGCAGAAGTAGGCAACAGGCTATGAAACAGCTTGGGGTTATTTTGGTCTTTGGCCTTTTGTAGCCACTGAGTTTGGTCATGCATTTGTTCGCATTATTATGTTGTGTTTTCTTTTCCATGGACAAGTCAAGGGGCCCCATTTTTGTTGAGCTTTGCAATTTTACCAGCAAACGTCCAAGGCCTAGAGAGAAATGATGTTTCTTAATGAACACTTACCTGAACATGTGAAGTGAGCCACACGGCATACTGCTGAGGCTGGGTGTCTGTTTATTAGGGTTGTTACTTTGGATTTCACTTCTCTAAAATAGCAAAAAATAGCTAGCACGGGTGGTAAAGTACGACCAACAAACCTTTTTTTGTTAGAGTATAATAATATTGCAGAAAGTGCAGGCAAGGCTGCACACTGGAAATCGAACCCTAACCTGAACCTCTGTTTCGGGCTACTTTATTATTTGTTTCACCATTTTTAGCAAATTCCACATATACTGTATATTTTTGGTCCAGCCCTGCAAGATATTTTTGCTGAAGAGGATACTTTCTAACTATTAGGTCTGTGGGACACTGATACCTCACCATCAGAAAAAAAAGACTGGCTAATTTTACCAAAACCGTAACCTTTAGAGTACTTTAGCTCCTTTGAGGTAATTTAAGAAAGCACACACTCTTCTACAACTTGATACGAGATAAAAACCTGTGTTGAATGTAGACCATGTGTGTCTGGCTAAGTTTGTCCGTAGAAAAACTTTCAGAGGGTAAATCTGACACCGCAAAGCGCCACTCCTCACAGCTTTAAAGAGGGACTTTAAAGCTCGTGGACCACACCCCTTGTGAAAACACTAAGTATTCTTGCTGCTGCTGATGATGATGAGGTGTCTCTGATCTCGACCTGTTAATGTTCGAGTCGGGTGAGAAATTCCTTCCTCAAAAACTGTATTTAGAGTAAAGCCTCCATCACAGACCCAAAAGAGAGAGAGAGAGAGAGACACACACACACACACACACACACACACTTTTTCATGGCAGAGACGCAGAAACACATAAACACTCACTTTAATGCCGAGAAGTGCAAATAAACACAAACAAAAAATAAACTCCTGAGACGCGGGGACACACATGCATGCACAGATGATGTGCACTCAAACATGAGACCCACATACACACACACACACACACGCATGAAAACACAAACACGTGCATTTATGCAGAAACGCATGCTTATGCATGCATGTGAGGGACCGCTCAGATAGGCACAGGACGCAGTATCTTCACCAATACAAGGTTTATTTATCCATAGACCTAGAATTTCTCAGCAGTGCAGAGGCCCAGGCAACAGCACTTAAACAAACAAGCAAAATTCCAACAATTCAAAATGACTCACTCACACTTACCAGCCCCAACTGACTTCCCAACCAACCCACATGGGACCATATATACCGGTGGATCAGGCCAACTTAAACTAAATGGGGGGAACATAAACAATTAACAAACCAATTAATCCTTAACCTAACCCTACTAAATTAATTAACTAACCAAATCCATAACCCAATTAATCAAACCGAAATCAATACATTCACATTACCAAAATCCCAATCAAACTAAATACATTCCCGTCAAAATAGTCTCTGCCTCCTTTTGGTAGCCTCAGCTTGGTAGAACCCAATCAGGGAGTCTCCTGCTTCAGCTGCTTCCACTCCTGGCACCAATCCCCTGCCTGATGAGCCTGGCTCCAGCAGTGGACACCCAGGAGACTCCCAGCTCAATCATGTGGGGCTGTGAATGTGGCCCTCACAATTATTATTATTATTTACTCATAATATAATATATTATATTTTATGTTATTTTGTATTGTATTGTTATACATGCATGGCTGTTCCCTGTGGAAATGGGCTGTGGTGGCGAAAGTAACAAGAAACAAGCAGGATAGAGCAGAACCAGCCTCTGACTGGATATGGAGAGAGGAGGGAAGCTAGATGCCAGGACCAGATGGGCAGTGATTTCGCCACAACTGCCAGCTCACCAACTGGAGTGTCGTGGTTAAGGGTTGAAGCGCTCAGTGAAGGTTGGGGACGACCTTGTGCCACAGTTCATGCAATAACCGAAGAATGCCCCCCAATCTGGTAGCAGTTGTTGAACTTGCTTGGTTAAAAGGCAGCAAGCATGGGATTGGTTGAAATGTTTATATAAAATAAAATAATAATGAAATAAAAATGCCATTATAAAAAATTAAGATATAAAATAATGGAAAAATACCATTATGAAATAAAAACAGACTTTTGAAATTTTGTAGTTTGAAATAAAAAGGAACTCCCATAACATTATGAAATTAGGGATGATTAAATACATTTCTAAAAAAATGAGTTGACTTTGAATCATTTCTTAAATTATATCACAAATCAAAGTTTAATTTGTTTTTATACTATTAATTCTTATTATTACTATTTCTTTTTTAATTACATATTTATTGGTAGTGAACGCTTCAGGGCTCCACACATGGTAGCCGATATGATGAGATGAGTCAATGAATTCTGAATCAATGAGTAAGTATTCCATACATAACCAAGTGACCTCAGGGCACACCCAGGACACGCTGCAGGGATTACATCTCCCAAGTGGTCTGGGAGCGCTCCAGAAGACGCTTGAAAAAACATTTGGGTTGCCACTTTGTTTAAGATCTGAATGGAATCGATGGATGTATCACGACAAACACTTGGCTTTAGAATGCATGTAGTTGATTTGCTCACTTCTAAATGCACAGCTAACTCAGATTAACATGTTTTTTCCCCTGACTAAACCCACATTGTTTATTAAAAAAGGGATAATGCAATGGACAATAAAAATTGATGATTCTGTCTGGAGGATGTACAGTTAACAGCATTCAATGGGAAATGCCTCTCCAGGCTCTGCCTTGTTGTTCTCTGTTTGACATTCTGACATTGTGCACTGCAGTCTTCAGGAGAAACCTTGGAGCGCCCAGGGCAGTGCCCCAAAACACAAGACACATTGCTTTGAGGAGTCATGGCTGCCGCCAACCAAGCATTCCAAATAACAGAAGAAGACAGATCCCATGTCAACACAGCCATATGCCTCTAAAGCAGCTGATTATCAGCTGATTCATACTGTAAAGCTGTCCACTGTTTTATGACATTTCCTGATGCAGTTGTAATTATGGCTTGTTTACGATGACCATATGGTGACATACCATGTGTTAATAATGAATATTACAAGCTTCTACATGATCTCTGCATCTGGTTGCGCAGTTGGGTCTTCTAGAAGAGGAAATAATAAATAGTTTGACGCTGATCACAGATGAAATGTTATCTATGTGCAGAGTGTGCTACTGTACAAATATTTATATTTAAATAAGTCACGGACTGCGATAAATCTAATTTGTATCTTTCCCCAAAGAAATTTGCCCTGAATAACACATGTCAGGTGCTAGTTTGCCTACTGGTCAGGCAGCGGGTCTTATCAACATGACAGGCTGATCAGGCTGAGTCGGGTCTGGACTTGATTTGGAGATTATTGTGGGTAACAGATCAGTTTTGGAGCTGAGCTTTGTATAACTGGAGGACTCTGTATAGAAGATGTAAAACGCCTTCCTAATTTGCAAATGTTTAAAATATTTTTTATAAAAAAACATGCATTGCTGCATATATGTGAAAGATTTTAAATAATGATAATATTTTGTATCAGTTCTGATATGACTAAGCTAACCTCTTTTTGAGCCACAATCGTTGTTCTTGAACCAACGGTTGCAGTCGTCACACTAAACTATGCCTGTAGCTGCCACGAGTTCTTCACTGAATGCTGATGCCACACTGCATCAGTCGTACTGCCATACGGCCACAAGTGCATAACTTGAAACTTGGTAAAATGGATTCTTGAGCGATTGCATAATCTCGTGAATCCAGTTGCGAATCCAGTCACCTTGCAAGGTAAGCATAGACCTGCCAACACTAAAAACAAAACACTTTGTTGTTGTTTGTTTGTTTTTTTCTTTGCCACATTTTGGAAAACCACAGATGACCAGATTTGTATCTAACCTACTTTGCAACTTTTTTGTGGATCATGAATATCCACCTGGTTTCATGAGCGAAATATGAACCTTTCAGTAAATAGGGGCCCCTTTAAACATTAGCATTGTCAATAAGGAGGGATTTCACTATTTCACTATTAACCAAACCTCCCTCGTCTGTCCAGATGAGTCCATTCATGACTCCATCTCTGCAGTTTCCACACTACTAGTTACGCAGAAACAAATAAAGTGCATCCCCAGTGCTTCCAACAAAGTGATGATTACGTTGTGGCTTTGACATTTGAGGCAGCCCCTTGCCAAGTCGGCCCAAAACTCATTGCTCACCCCGTTCATTACCTCCCATAATGACCCTATTCAGAGACAGCGGGGCCCAGCCTCGGCCCAGGGACCCGGCAATAATCACCTGCATTAATTAGATGACCCCCAGAGACGGGCGCTGCTGCATTGGTGGGCACAATGACAGGCTCTCTGCTTATTGTTTATGGCTGGCTGTAAAGTGTCCAGCAGAGGGAGAGATGGGGGAGATCAGGGAGGGGAGGTAAGGAAGTGGGCGGGGGTGGTCGGCTGGGGGCCAATCAGGCCAGAGTGAACGGCAATGACTCAACACATACTAAATGTGGAGCTTGATATTCATGATCTGCATTGAATAAACTTGCAATCTTGTGACCCCAAATGAATTATCACTGTCATCACATATGCAGTTCCCCTCAGCTCTGCAGAGCGTTTTAGCATCTTTCATCTCATTGTTATGGTTTTAGAGCCTGAAACTTCTTTGTTTTGCTTCACACCCTACCCCTCTTATCAAACTGGATTTTCAGGGGAAAACATAAAGCTAGAAACAACTCCGAGTGAATGCTGATGTTGCTAATCGTGTTGCCAGTTTGTGAATAGGCACATATTTGCTAACATCTTTGCCATTCCAAGGTTATGAGGGGATGCATCAGTATTGTGTGTTTCACTGCTCCCAATTGGCCAAAAAATCTATTTATATGATTAGGTCAAATGAGTAGAGTCATCACACCTTTCTAATCTGTGTTTTTGAAATGGACTTTATTTCATCCTCAGACACCTTTTAATATTCTTTTCTACTGACCTTCTTAAAACCCAGTATGTAGTGAAGCGGTCATCTTTTCTTCATCACAAATTATGCTTTTGATAGAGAGGAAAACATACAAGCGCCCATAATGTATCGATGCAGAAGTGTTTCTCTGCTCTTAAGTCATTGCTCCAGCTTGTGCACTGAGTAATCAGGTAGAGAAAAGAACACGAAAAATAAATCATACGCTTCTTTCTATCCTATATTGTGAAATGGAAAATGACAAATAAGTCTAAGAAAGTCTTAACACAGCCAGTGTCAATGAGCATTAGCTACAGGAAACAACCATTCCAGATCTGAATATTGCACGTTTTGGATGGTGGTCGCTATCACAGAACTCGTTGATGTGACACAGGTCAGAAGCCAATTCTTTAAAACACGTCCACGTTTTGAATAGTACTACCATAGTTACACCAAAGGATGATACCTGGCAGAAATAAAAGCAGGCAGATATACTGTATGTCAATATGATGGATTAGCTGCAAAGCATACTGAAATATGCTGTCTGCAGCTGTCTGAAATGTAGGAAAAATACATTCCTTAGATTCCACAATCTAAAGTAAAACTAGTGTCAAAATAATCTAATTTTAAATTTTCTTTCAAGGAAAGAAGGCAGATAGGGGGGTGGGGGGTTGTGGGGATTAGCGCTATGGGACTCCCATAAAAATAATACTGAACTGATATAGAAAAAACACTTTCTGTATAAATCAGATAATTTCTGTTTCAGGCCCTGTGATTTGGATTTGGAACCATCTCTAATATGTAACACATCCTTGAAGAAAGGAATATGAGAGCATAGAAAATGGTAATCTGTCATTGACCAGTTTTAGTTGAGAAAAGTGCCTGAGGAGAAAAGGATCCAGGATTTGTAAAACATCCATAACTCTTTTGTTTTTTAACACACCCTTAAGCAAAGACTGCCAAAGTGTTTATACATTTTAGGATTAAATGTGACATTGCATACAGGAAATATGCACATAGAACTGAACGATTCCCGAATTGTGCTGCTTTAGACGGCTTTCCCTTTGAAAACATTTGAGGATGCATGTGCACAACTCATAGCCAAAACGTCATTACGTACACTAACACACCAATAGCAGCAAGCTGCCATGCAGGCTGCATTTGAGGTTGAGTGTTTTGCCCAAGGACACTTTGACATGTGGACAGGAGGAGCCAGGGATTGGACCCCATATAACATCCTATCATTTCCAATTTATTTTAATTTAATTCTTTTTTTTTTGGACACAGGTCACATGTAAAATTCATCATGGAACTCCAGCAATAGTACAAGCAAAGCTTCACTCACATTTGTCAGCCACAGTGGATCATGAAGAGAAAGTCTACACATCTGTTAATTAGTTTTTTCCCACCAGTGAAATTATAAATATATAACAAAGTAATTCATTTTCCATCCAGTCTGCCACCTCATCTCACCACTTCCCACACTGAAACTCTAAACACACGTCACACTGATCACCAAAGCATTGATCAGAGAGCCAGACAAAACACAGTAACAGTGTGAGCTGTCAGACCTTTAAACAAGCATTTTTCTTCACCACTTTTTGTGCAAACAATCCAACCAGTGCTCTGACCACATTGCTATACACTCAGTTTACACTCTAAGCTAAAAGGGGGGTTTCCTTCATGAAATAATGAACATATTTCACCTATTACTTTTGTGATTCGTGAAGATGACGTTGCTTGGCAACCCATCTATGGTAGGCAGTTACCTCTTTTGTATCGCAGAAATTCAGTTACAGCTTAAACAAACAACATGCAGTGAATGTCAAAACAGTCTTTCAGATCTCATGATTTATTGCCTGAGGCCCAATATGAAAACCCATTAAAACAGAGTCTCGCTTATAACATGCAAAACATAGGAACCAAATCATCAAGGTCAAAGGCATGGCCATTGCTTTGTAAAAGGATGGGAAACAAAACGCCTTCCTTGTGTGCACACCTCATGTAATTATGTTTTGCTTTTGTGTTTGTATTTAAATCATACCTGCATTTACAAGGTATTTACTCCTTCATGCAACATTACAAGTGCTTCATTTACTTCTCATTAGTGATCATCAGAGTGAAAGACACAGGGATTCACAGAGCTGCTCACAAACACACACACACACACACACACACACACACACACACACACCTGCTACGCCAACGTCCCTATAATTCACTACTTGTGCTATCCATCAGTGCATTATCATGATAGGTGGCCAAGACTCATTGAAACATTAATATGAAGCTGTGGTCTTGCGAAGCACTCGATGACATTTGGTGGTGCGTCCCAACATAATTGGATGTACTCAGGATTCCCTCTTCAAAGGCTAATAAAGCACAGAACAGATTTTTGACACATTTTATGATTACATTAAGTGGAAAAAAATGCTTTATGGCTGCACCTCAGCACAGACTAAAGCCATTAATTGTTCAAGGTTTCACCTTGCAGAAATGAAGCAGTGCAGGGTTTAATGGGCCCAGATCTGCAAATGTTACAGCAGCATAAAATTGGAACGTAATTATTTTGGCCCAATTAAAATGTGATGGAATTATTCTGTTGAAATTAGGTGGTGATATTTGAGAGCCTGGAGATGTGTACAGCTCTATTCAGAACTACCTTTATTCAGGGCTGAGGATTAAAAAATATGGCTGATCTAAAACCACAGCTCAACCTGTCCACCAGTCATTTACTTAAGACACAGGGAAAATGTCAAATAAAATTTTTATTTCTTTGGTCTTTTTCACAGACTTACTGTTCATACAAAGCAAAGTATACCATTACATGGCATTTGCATTTATTTGTCAAAAGAGAATAAAAAATGTACTTGTACTGCACCTTTCATAGAAAAAAGGTTGTTCTTAGGTGTATTCAAAGGCTTGAACAGCTTTGTCAGGCAGTCAGAAACTGATCAAGAACACGCAGGGTCAAGGATGTGAAGCACCCTGCACTCCCACGATGTTCCCCGGCAGCAGTTTGAAAGCACTGAACCTGGAAAAAAAGAAGCATACAGTTCTTACACTGAAACACTGGATTAAATACCAAAGTCCCTAAAAACAAGTATATATATGTGTCTGTCTGTTGAAACAATTTGCTGATCATGAAGTGCTGAGCACAGATCCACTCAAATGAATCCATTCTTGCCGACAGCCAATGTGCACAGTTGTGTGTGTGGATGTGTGTGCACTCATACGCACTGCAAACTGTTTGCTCCATTGAATGTGTATTTGCTTATATAACAAGGCCAAAAAAGTACGGGCATTATTTGAGTTTTCTCTGATTTTAAACAGATATTTGAGATTATTTTGTATTTATATAGATCTGAGACTTAGCTTATTAATTATATATATTACTACATGTTACTAATTCCAAAGATGATTACAGAACTGCTAAGCTGATAACTGTCCCAATGTGCTTTCTGACCAATGATCACCAACACCTCATGCCTATATTAGATAATAATAACACCATTACAATGATGTTAGTTAAATCTAGCTAAGATGTTGAAAGTACAACACAAACTGCTCAGACTTTACAGAGAGAGAGAGAGAGAGAAAGAGATACTGCAGGTGACAACATATTTTGACAATGGTAAAAATGACTGGCAATTATTAATTATTATTATTATTATTATTATTATTATTATTGGCAATTCAGGGGCACCTTGACATTAGTAGGGGCATGACATGGCATCATTTCACTTGCTGTAATTGTTTCCTAAAGTGTAAATAAACTTCTGGTAAAACTGTAATGAAGCCAGTAGAATTGACAAAGTTTCAAATACTATTTTTAGCTTTCCTTGTGGTCTTCATCTGTCATTATGACAGTATTGTTTCTTAATTTATTTAGTTCATGCCTTGTGAATTGAAAGCAAATTATAAATAAAAAAAATCAAGTAAAATAGAATCCAAATAATCCCTAAAAACTGCTGAATTCCAGTCAAAAATATACCTAAAATTGTTAGAATTCTGGTATGTGTGTAGGTGTGTCGTGTTCCTGTGTGTTCCTCTTCTCTCCTCATACCTGAGCCTCATTCCATGCACCTGCCTTCTGACCTGATCGCTCCCACCTGTTCCTCATCAACCTCATCTACCCGCTGCATATATTCCCCTGCTCTTCAGACGATCGTCGCCAGATCATTGCCTCTACTACAGTGTTCGTTCCGGATCCCTCTCGTCCACTCACTCCACTCACCTGGGAACAGCCTTCCCACCGGTCATTTCTGTGTCAACCTTCCTCCACCTGGTACCCGTCCCTCCCGGTTCCGATCCTCCTTCCCCTTCGTTTTGGTGTGTTTAATAAACCCTGTTTTCTCCACTCTGCCGTGCCTCTGTCTGTGCTTGGGTCCACACTAGCGATCACAAAAAAAAATACCGCTGACATAAAGTCAAAATAAGAGAATCACAAAAAGGCATATCCCTGCCTGTTAGGAATCTCCAGTAAATAATCTCCTAAATGCTTGCTGAACATATCAAGCTAATACAAACACACAGGAGAAATGAACTCCCATTTTTATCATGCAGAATGTTTTCTTTCCATGTGCATCAGCGGTCTTAAACCTGATCATAACAAGACATTTAACTGCCCCAAAAGTCCATGCTAAACTGGGAAACAGGTTGTTCGAGTACGCAGCTTCCTCTGCTTGGAATCAGCAGCAAAGTCACCTGAATCTTTAGGAGCTGCTCTCATTGGACGCATTTAAAGTGATTCTACGTGACTTGGACGAAGGTACTTCTGACTGTAGATGTTTTGAATGTTTAGGAATTATGTTTTTGTCTCTCTTAGCTACTGTGTTGTTCTACAATGATCACATTAACATGAAAGTTTTTTTCAGTGTAGTGTGTGTTCTGAATCATCTGTTAACAGTGCAGGGCATTGTTATCACAGCTGGAGGGTCAGAGCTGGGATCATTCTTTTTGAAGGCTGAAAGAAGAACATGTGGGTGATTATTATAGGAAGATTTAAGTCAAATCAGGAGGATTTACACCATAAACGGAAGTGCATAATGCCACATACATCTGCCACAGTATGAGGAACCGACACTCCAGGCCTACCTTATCTGAAAACGACTTCCTTTCCATAGATCAGCCTTGTAGTGCCAGTGGCACATGGCCATCAGGATAGCAATGATCAATTCTGCAGCCTAACCTGATGCTGCTGGAGATGGCTTATTGATGTCCTCACATCGCGTGTAGCAGAGATGGTGCTATTGGTGATTTAATGACAGATTGACTTGCAGGTTGAAGCTGGATCCTTTCAGAATGCTAAGTGACACAGTTAACCTTTTCACGGCTGACTTTCATTCTTTTCTCTCTTTTTTTTTTTTACGCAGAAAATCTTCCTTTTAGTTCCAGAGGCAAAGACTCAGTAATAATGAAACAAAGCACTTTCCAGGGAGCATGGCAAAAGGACAGAAAGGCTGCAGATGATTCAGGCAAGAACGTCACTTACAGTAATTGTAGCATGAAGGATTTAACAGGCAGCGGACTGGAATATCTCATGTAATATACAGCTTGGTAGATTGTTATTTTCTTAACTGCAATACAACATTATTGTCCGCTGTTTTAAGGTGAGTCACCGACTGGTGTTATGAATCATCCCTGCATGCCCTGCATGCCCACACATATGCACTCATCAGCCTTGGATGTTGAAGTTCCAGGGCCAGTTTTTTTAAAGCTGGCACTGTGCTCTGTGCGCTTATTATTGTGCCATCTTGCCAGGCTGTCCTCCCTCTAGTTTTGCCAGCATTCAATCAGAAAGCAAGGTCCCAATCTGCAATCTTGCAGGACATAATTACCATGGTCACTGTAACAATCTGTTCCAGATACAGCTGCTGAGAACATGTTGGACTGTGTCACTGTGTGTAGGTGTGTGCGCTGATCAATCTGAAGGAAACAATGCTGCTTCTTGGTTACACAAATGTTTAAAACTAAATGATGGGTTTATTTCAAATGTTCAGTCACATTATTCTACACTGTGTACGCTGCTTTAGAAAAGCATTTTGTTCTTTGTAGCCTATTTACAACAAAGGATTTACTTAACACATCACATATATTGTTATTACCTACAGGTTGCTGACAGCTCTGGAACCAACAGGAGGAAACAGGAAGTCATATGAACTGAAAGGTATTTTTTTATGTATTTAAATGAAAGCAAAACAAAGCACAGTCTGTGTCACAAGCACACCAGTTTAACCACTTCTAAATGTACATATTCTACTGTCATAACATCAGGAGGGTGTTTTCACACCTAGAGTTATTTGCTGTGGTCCAAATCAAGTGGTGAGTTTGTGAACTTGGAGCGTTTTACCCTCTGTTGAGTTTCATTTGAACCCAACCGAACAGGTTAGGGGTGAAAGCCACCATAAACAGTCTTAAAAATAAGTATCCACCACAGGAAACATGATTTCATGGACTGACTCAAACCCAGAACCTTTTTGGTAGTGAGACAGGTTTACTAACAATTGGACCATGCTTGTTTGTCTTACTTAGGTATAGCTGCTTATGTTTCAAAACTGTTTGTCAATTGTCCAGACACACAGCAGATGTACTGATTTTGCTGACTGAACAGAGCCTTCACTTGTACATTACAGTTAAATTGTAATTGTTTCCACAAGTGAGTCCTAATTACTCCAGAAAAGGACAGCTGGATTGAATTTACTTTTAATTTATTCTGCATACAATTAATTAAATTACCTTAAAAGTGTCAGTGACTGGTGACAAGTTTCAATACAATTTGTGACACATACTGCTTTTAACAGGTCTGGGGGTAAAAAAGAAAAAGGATCCAATGGCTCTCCCAGGCCAGATAAGATATTCTGATATTCAATTGTAATCATATTTGTAGAAATGTGTCCACTGTGACACCTGATATCAGACTGTCCTACTGGATGTTTGTCTTATCTTTAGAGTAGTAACTCATTTTCACTGATTCAGTGTTGAATGCATATGGTATCATTGCTTGAAATTGGAATTGCTTGAGTTATTAGTTATATAGGTTTAATAAAAGAAAGTTGATAATGGCTAATTCTGCAATATGTCTTAAAATTTGTGCATGACAACTGCTGTATACTTAATGTCCGGGAAATATGGTCATGGCAAATTATCTGTGGTTGAGGAATGGCTAAGGTTGACGACTAAAACACTTGGAAAAAAGAATAATCATGGTTATGATTGAACGGGTAGTCCAGCAATTCTCTAATTTACAAGTTGGGTGTTGGTTGGCAGTATAGGCTAAGAAATACAGATTTTGGTTACTAGTGCTGTGGTGCCCACATTTCCGGTAATGAAACTCAATAACATCTTTCATTAGATCCATCCTGCCCCCAAGTCTCAAGCCAAAGATGAGTTGTCGTCAGGGTTACCCTCCCCAAACATACGGCCATATAGGTTGTCTGTGCAGCAGCTAATTACAACCCATATTTACATTTGTTGTTCAGCTGTTGTTTTCAGGGCAGGTCGAGACCAACTCTTATATACACAAAGACCCAACATTCTCACCATGCAGCACTAGGTGACAATGGCAAGAAAAACTCCCTTTAACCGGTAGAAACCTTGCGCAGAACCAGGCTCTAGGTGGGCTCTCATCGGCCTCGACCGGTTGGGTTGAAGGGGGGGGGGGCAGGAGGAAGGAGAACATACAGTAGTACAGTACAGTTCTACATAGAGATGTAAAGTAATAAATGTGGTAATGGTACTGATGTTAATATTAATAAAATATAGCAGCATAACTAAGGGGGGGCTCAGGGGTCACCTGAGTCAGCCCTACTATAAGCTTTATCAAAGAGGAAAGTCTTAAGCCTGCTCTTAAATGTGAGGAGGGTGTCTGCCTCCCGTAAACAAACTGGAAGCTGGTTCCACATAAGAGGAGCTTGATAGCTGAAAGCTCTGGCTCCCATTCTACTTTTAGAGACTCTAGGAACCA
>JAVQJD010002761.1:0-19898 GCA_036023655.1 Nannoperca australis
TCCTGTTGTTTTCAATCATGGTTCTATGCACTTGATGTAAAGCTCTTATTTTGGAAGTCGCTTTGGATAAAAGCGTCTGCTAAATGCCTAAATGTAATGTAATGTAATGTAATGTAAAAGCCTTCTAGAAAGGGGAGGGATTAGGCCCTTGAGCCACTTTTAATGTGAAACATATGTGTGTGAAGTATGCAATAGGTATAGTTCAACAACAAAAAAATGCCAAAGTAGAATTGACGTACTGATCATTTAGTGGTATCGAAATGTCCATTATGCTAAAATGTACCAAGACAACAAGAAAATATGGAGGAATTGTTCAGTTTAAAATAACAGCAAACAATCAGCGGGTGATTAGATAAGAAAGCAGGGAGGCATACTACAATATGATCAGTAAAACAAGGATTGGAAAATTGGCAATAAAGCTCTGGCTCTAATATAAGCCGATCTCAAATACAGGCCTAGTTCTCCAAGTATGTGAAAATATATGGTACTTTACAGCAGTTAACCTGCTGTTAATAAACACATCCTGCAGATGTTTCACAATAAAAGCCCTCTGGGGATTTGAAGGGATTACATCCCATAAAAACCTGGAAAGCTTTTAATGTGAAACAGATTGAGGAACAGCAGCAACAGCAGATTAACACGGCAAATGGGAGGCGAGCAGCAAACACAGAGGCTTCCAACTAAAATATGATCAGGTATACAGGTGACACAGTCCTCTAATAATACCCTGATAATAATACCCCTCAAATAAAGGTTCTCTCTTAAGTAGAGGCCTATTCACGTTACCTCAAAAGGCATTACTTATCCAGACAATTGGTACTTTTTACTCTGTAGTAGTGGGATTAACACACATACTCATGTACACATACACACACATAGAGAGATGATATTTTTGCTTGATCTGTCTTCTGCCTTTCCTTATAATCACTCTCCATCTTTCCTCTCTGCCTTACCCTCACCTCGACACCGACGGGTCACCTCTGCTGTGGAAACTTTTAATTAAAGTTAGAGCCTCGACAACTGGACAACTGAAACAAGGGGGGATGGATGAGTGGATGGATGCTGCTGTGCGTCTACCTCCCTTCTACCTCTGAACCAATCTTTTCCTTTCTCTTTTCATCTCTTAACTTCTTTCCTTCTCTTTGTACACCCCTCTCTCTCCCTCCCTCCCTCCATCTGTGGTGGAAGGGGAAAAAAGCAATTTCCATGAATTTGCCTTAATGGACAGGGTTGTGTCCCTAATATGCAACAATGGATTGATATCCAGACTGAAAGTGCTTCCCTCTGCCCCAAACTCTGGTCTATTTACAAATGTGTCCCATATTCATTTACACAGAGACACAACCGGGCGTTTTCATACTTTGATGTGGAGTGTTTTGACTTGTTTGTGGAAACCACAACATATTAGTGGCAAGTTAATGTACCACCCTCCCTGGGTATATATTACTCTCAGTCAGAAGTGGTTTCCCAGAATCATTAAATGACAATTTTGGCCGGTCTAAAAGCCTTTTAGACCATGTTAGCTAAACCTACTTCATAAAGCATCTCAATTTTCTGTTTTCACTGGTGCTCTAAACACACATTTTAGGAATGTATTTTTTTTTTACTTGTGCAAGCAAAGGTTACACGTAAGACCTTTTACTCTGCTCAGGCAAAAATCTCAGATATAAGAAAGCAGTTGAGGAAATAAAAGATTTAGCCACTGTCAATACATGAATTGAGTAGTAAAGCAGGTGGGACAGGCCAGTGAAAACACAGCCAGGACATAAATGTACCTACAGCAGTGTGTTTATATCTGAGAGCACTTACAGGTCTCTTTATCATCACAAATGGCTGTCTGTGGTTTCCAACAAAGTTGTGGTTACTGTACGGATGTGCATTTGTGTCTGTTTATGTGTGTAAACGCATGCAAACATACTGCACGTGTGCATTTGTGAGTGCATTTAGACCGCTGCGCGTCCCTGCTGTGGGTCTAATTTCAAAAACACACTCTAACACATTTTCTCTAACAGAGAAGCATCGACTTAACGCAGGCACCTGATGCCAAAAACACTGAGCCAACATTAGCGGCCAAAGTAAAATATATATGATCTAAAAAGCCGTGTAACAGTGTTAGTAAATGAACTGTACTCAACAGCTCTCAGTGTAGAGTGACATTAGCTTGTTAGAGAGAGAGGAGGAGTGGCAATAAAGGGATCAGTTCAGAGTTAATACAATACTTGCATACCTGCCTACCATATATTGAAAGAGTTACTAAAACTAAATCTACACGCCTACAATGCAGTTTTGCTCCAAAAACACTAGAATCCAAACCTTATCCATTAACCTCTACTACATTAACATAACCAACAAAGCTAAATGCTAAAATCAGCATGTTAACATGCTCACAATGATGACAAAGCTAACGTACAGATGTTTAGGAGGTATGTTTACCATTGTCACTGCCTGATTTGTTCTGTGCAAAAATGTAAATAAAATACTTCCTGTCAGAGTAGGTCAAAGCCATTTATGGCAGTTTCTGGAGATTCTATTTTTTCCTATTATGATTTTCTTGGTTTTGTAAAGAATGTCAAATTCAGCGATCAAATTTTGTCATTCATTAACAAAAAAGCGGATAAAACACTAGCATTGCTTGAAAAAAGTCATTGTTTCCTATATAAAATATTGTATATTTATATATATTTCTTTAATGAAGTTTAATTGGACTACTGTAGTATTGTAAAAATCACACTAAACATATAGGTTGTGCTGCACTTATCAACATGAAGTGTGACTTCAGTTGAAGCTTTCTTTAACAATCAGTGACAGGAAGTAGCCGCATTTTCGCACATGTGCAGAACAAATCAGGTTTCCTGTACGAATCAGTGACGACCATGTTTACAATTTCAGTCTAGCTAAGGCAGATGGACATGTCATTGATTTTGCTGGTGTTTCCTCATGAAGCATATTGGACAAATTTAAATTTTGACACGATGAAGGTGCCTGATAAAAAAAAAAAAGACAAGTGATATTGAATTGAACAAGAATGGAACAGTTACAACACTGACAAAATCTTTTGAATGTTTTGGGAACGATTTTGCGATAAAAAATGAGCCCTGCGCGGCGTGTTAGAGACGACAGTCAGTGTGAATCGGTCCCTCAGTCCTTCGCAGGAAGTATTCAGTGGAGAGATAGATGGAGGCAATCCTTCCTTCCCATCAACCACCTCATTAGTCCCTCTCAGCCATAAAGCCGTCCCATCAGGCCACGCTGTCATAACTCACTTTACTGCATTGATTTTAATCACGGCAAATGTAAACATACGTATTATCAATATCAATGCACAAAATAACGCTGTAATATGCAATTACCGAGTGGCATTGATTTTTCTTCCCTCTCCCCCTTTCACATCTTTTTGTCCTCCCCTCCTCTTCTCCCCACTTCAATGTAATCATGGGATCTTCCTACTTTGAACTGATTTAATAAGGTTGTTATATATAAATATATATAGCAGGCAGGCAGGCACTGGCTGAATATTACAGAGGTGATTTTCATAAATTTCAATGCAGGAATGAGAGTGTGTCAGTGTTTAGCCTGGAGGGAGGTGAAATCAGGACAAAGCAGGTGGACTTTATTGTGGTGAACAGGAGGGCATGGCAGTCATTGCATACAATTTCCCTTCTTTTCAATGTAGTTTTACCTTTTGGACATTGTGTAGTAAGCCTGAGTATGTGGGGAAATGAGGTCGATCAGCCAATGATATGAAGGTGATGCCAATGTACTTTACTGTGTCCTGACCCCCCTGGCCAAGGCATTTAGATGCCCACCATGAACCCAAAGTCTTGGTATGAATCCGACCGGAGATTATTGGATCTTTCTCTCCCTTGTTTCCTGTCATCTCTCCACTGTTGCTACCTAATAATGGCATAACATGGACATATATAATAATAATTAGCAAAATGGTAAACCTACATTAAAGGGAAATTCCAGTATTTTTAAACCTAGGCCCTATTCTTTATTTTATTTATTTATTTATTTTACAAATCAAGGGGTTAGAAATGACTAATACTTACCAGAAATGTTGGAATTGGTCCAGTAGATCGCCTCCACAATTGGGATAATTTGTATTGACTTTAAAAGTAACTTAAACTTTAAAGCAATCATTTAATACACTGGTGAAACTGTCTGAATATGTTAAAGTGCGTTAAATTCTTTATCATACAAACCCATTGATTCAGGATTTTATTTCCGATGTTGTTTTTATAATATGATCTTTTTTGGATTGAAGGCCTTTGCTTTCATCTGGTGGCATTATAGAGAATAAGGGAAACAACATGCTCTCAGTATACCACACACACACACACACACACACACACACACACACACACATGCGCGCGCACTTCACACATGGTTTCAGGTGACACAGACTGGACTCTGACTGGATCAATCTGTCACCATTTGTCACTGACCACTCTCCACTCTACTGTACTGTGCGTGTGTGAATCTGTCTGTGGTGAGTGTGTATGGGTGTGTTTTTTGTCTCTAATACTGTAAAATAACCTTTGACAGGTGCATTGAGGATACGGTCCCCATTCTACACGACTGCTTCCAGTAAAAGCCTGATTGTTACCTGTCTGTACATGAAACAGCTCGGAAAAGACGGAGAAACAAAAGTGTGTGACAGAGAGGGTAAAGGCTTTGCAGTGGAGAGGGAATGGAGGAGAGAGAAAATGGAGTAAAGTCAAACCAAATAACAAACACGAAAAGATGGTGCACACAGATCCTGAAGAGAAAGTGGCTTTTGAATTATTTTGCCTGAAAAATATGGTCCTGCATAGGTGGTGGGTGTTAAAGGAAAGAAGAAGCTAGCTGAATAAATGATTAACTACATCCCAGATTCAGTTTTTATATGGCCGATACATCTCTGCCTCGCTCACAGCACAATCCCGCACTTATGGAATGTGCCTAATCCATAACCATAACACCGGTTTGGCAGCATGGACTTATATATCAAGACATTTGCACTGTATGATAATGCTCATTGTAGCTCACATATCACCAGGTCTACTGATCCCATACATATAAACAGATGTTCATGTCACATCTATAGTACTTTACAAAGTAGGAACCCTCGTGGAAACTAGTCAAATAATGTGTTTATTGGCATCCTTATCCTCTCATCATAAATCACAACCTTGTTAATTTTTTATTTGTGCATATGGCATGTGTATTAAAAACGCAAACACTAATTAACAATGCAATGATAAACGACAAGACAAATCTCTTCTCTTCTTTTCTCTCCTCAGCTGTTATATCCAAATTTATACCCACCATACTTTGTTCTCTGGTTTCATTCAGAACAGTTCTAATGAGGACAAACTGCTCCCTGGTTGAGCCACAATGGCTCCACCGACTCTGAAAAGAACTAAAATGGCTGAATGGAAATGAGAGGGGCAGAGGAGGTCAGTCCTCAGCATCAATTCATATTACCACACTCACACACACACACACACACACACACAGGACCTCACGCGCACAAATGACTATAGCACATTGAGGTGTCATAGACGCATAACGGTGACAGCAGCCATCTCTCTAACCATCCCTCTCCTCTAATATCATCATTTAAATCTCGCTCTCCCTCTGCCTCTCTCTGTCTCTCTCTCTCGCTCTCTCATCTCTTAATATTATCATCTGAATAGCCAGCAGGTGATGGGATGTTGGACCATGGATCAAATTGAGAAAATGTATTAGGAAAAGTGGAATAACTGACCGGTAACCTTATTAGCATATCCCTCGCAAAGGAAGGCAAATGGTAATTTATTTATTCATTATTTTATTTATTTAGCCATTACATAAGATTGATAAGACAGACGTCACGTTATAATTTACAGACTATATAGCAACAAGGGATTTTAAGTATATATGTGTAGCCATATGTCATTGTCAAGTTGCTAATTACCAATTGAGACAAAAACAACTGGAATCTGTGGAGGGAGGGTGGAGACGGGAAAGATCCATGACTTGCTAGCCATGTGAGGGTTAAAAATCATGTGCAATGACAATTACAGCTCTATAGCTATTACATTTGGGTTTAATTACTTACTGACATATGTTGGCATCCATATCTGTTTGGATATTGGATTTTCAAGCTAGCTGTTGTTCCAGAATTAACTGCAATTTCTCCGATTTTTTCTTTCTTTGGTTTTAATTTATTTAAAGTGAAACACATTCAGCTTTACCTTTCTGAATTTCAGTTTAGAAAGGTATTATTTATTTAAAAACTACAGCTCCCATGATGATTACAACACGACAGTTAGTATACTACCATTGATGACACTGAGGTCTGTGGTATTTCTTCTGGGAATTTGATTGTTAGTTCTTTTAGCAACCATGGGGGTTTAGACAGATTTCTCCACCAAAATGTTCTGGCTGGCCGCTTGGAGAGGGCTTTGAAACAAAATCTAGACCTTTTTGTTGGGAAATAAAATGACAATATTTAAATTTGCTGGTCAGTATTTACTATGCCGTTTAATGAAAACAACCAAGTAACAGAGATAGTTAGAGATTAGTTGGTTGAGTTTACAATAAGTTGTTAATTTCTAGAGAAATAACAGCTCCCTTGACTTTTAAGAACAAATTATTATTTCCAATAGCGGGCTGGGAAAAAAAAGACTGAACAGCTTACGCAATGTATAAAATATGAAAAAAAGCTGTTCTTGTTAAGCTACTGAGGTCATTCTAAAAGATTAAACCTTTTTCTTTGTCCATAGCATTTACAGTTTTTTGTATTTATTACAATGTTTAGTAAATGTCAGTCACTGTGAATGCTGAAGGGTGGGACTGAACTGCTACAGAGGGACTCACGTCCAGGAGGAAAGCAGGTGAAGGCATCCTTTGATTGGCAATTTGACACAGCTGCTAAAGTGTGAATGTTGAGGACTCTGAGGAGAAGTGTGAGTGCAACTGTGGTCACCAATGAAACCATAGTATGCTGCTTTTTTTTTTACTGACACAGAAGGGAGAGTTAGCAATTTTCCCAGTGTTGCTAATGGTGTGAGCATTTTCTAGATAAGATAAACCTTTGGGGAAATTGTAGAGAACAGAAGGCTCGCCCGGAATTTGAACCCAGGCCCTCTCGCACCCTAAATGAGAGTCATACCCCTAGACTAACAAGGTTGAACCAGAACTGGACACTCAGCTGAGGTGGAGTCGTCTAAAGGACCTCATGCCCCATGGGAAATGATATGACGTGCATCCTGAAAACTTGGCTACCATGAAGGACAGTGAAATATGTGGTAGGAGAGTCTCTCTCTCTCTCTCTCTCTCTTTCTCTCTCTCTCTCGGCATAGTGCTTGTGGTTGTGTGGCTCAAGTTTGTCTTTGTGTACCACAGACACTCAACACCTTTGGACAAGTCCTGCTCTCAAGAAGTGTGATTTGTGATGGGTTATAGGCTCTAGAACTACATTTGTGTTAAGAAGATAGTTAAGAGAAATGTGTATGTCATGTATCAATATAATATGTGCACATTTAATAGTATTTGAACATACTTTTATTTAAATGCCATCATGGTTAAAAATAGCCTTTGTGGCTTGTATGTGACAGTACTTCAATCTAAAAACATTTATTTTGCTTGTAAAGTAGCACCAGCGCAGGTACATGTCACACTGTGTGCTTTTTAGACATCAACGCCATGCTATTATTTGTCCAAATAACAATATATATGTAATATACAGTATGCATAAAGTACGCATAGGTTATACCTTATATTTGACACAGCTTACATTTGTGTTATGATTAAAATGTTACCAAACCTCCTGATTAATTGAATTTATTAAACTTAAATTTAAATCCATGTGAAAATGATGGTATTATTGCAGCTCTGCCAGGCACTGCAAAGTGTTATGTCTGGGTCAACCTCCAGGGCTGTTTTTATGTCCCAGTCCGTCCATTGGCTGTGCTTTTTAAACCAAAGACACCTCTGAATGTTCCATAGCTGCTATCTGCGTGTCTAACTGTGTCTAACTGTGTCTCTGTTTGTCTATTTATGTTGGTCACTCTTTCCCCTCTCTTTCTTTCTCTCTCTCTCATCTCTTGTTTCCTCTGAGGAGTGCTAGTGAGCAGCAAAGGAATCATAGAGCCATCAAAGGTTGCCAGCTGTAGGAAATGTCTTCATTTGCAGCATGCTAGCCTGACACCTGAGCTCCAACCGCCTGTGTGTATGACTGTGTCTGCGTGCATTTGTGTGTGTGGGTGTTTGTGTGTGTGTGTGACTGATAGTCAGCCATCCCAGCTCCCCAGCAGGTCCGTCTTTAAATTGTCTCTGTGTGTTTTATAGCTCTGTGTGTGTGCGTGTGTGTGGCTGTGGGCCTGTGCTCCATCCATCAGCGTTAAGATGGCACATTACTGTTAATGAATGATATTTGTGTTCAGTTTGTATGTCAGGAGGGAGGACCAGGGAAGCAAAACAAGCCCTCCCCAATCACCTCACCTCCAGCCTCCTCATTTTCTTTGTCAGTCTCTTGCCTGTTTTGCATTTTAGGAATGTGTTCAGCTGAGTCTTGGGCTAACTTATTTCAGCTGTTGCAGATAAACCGCAATTCTGGTGTTTTTCCAGCCTGAGTTCCACGTTCACATGGCAGTTTTGTATGTTTTTACAGCTTAACTTTCACAATGGCATATTTCACATTATTTCTGAATATTTTCCAAAACACACTATAGATCATAGACTTCTTACCACCAGGTAGCCATTTATTGTTTGTGTTCATTTCAAATAAGTATGAAAACTAATTTAAAGGACTTATCACTCACTTGAGATAATCTTGAGATAGCACGCTGAATAATAATCCTCTTAATTTTGTAATCAAAGTGAACTTGTGTGGTGATGCATTCCATGTAGGGACTGTTCATTCAGGGATGCTCTGAAATCTAGGAGTTAAACATTATCTGCCAACGGACATGTTTTTAATGTAAGCAGGCACGGTGCTACAACGGAGCTAAGGAGCGCTATAGCCACACAAATCACAAATCTGCATAGCCCAAATAAAGCCCTTTTTTTTCAAATAAAAAAACACACGTTGTACTACAACGTTGTAGTACGTGTGTGGGCTGGGGGTTGTCTGGCATGCGCACATTATAGAAATATATAATCACAAAAAAATTGTGCACAGGCATAGACTAAATGCAAGAATTCTCATTACTTGACAACTCTTTAACATACACTATTCATTTCTTAATTTCTGACTTTGTGAGAGTCACTTCATCCAAAGCATTATTACCAATACACTGTTGACTGATTATGCATGTGGAATAAATGCACTTGATGTTGTGTCATTTTAGATGTATTGTTATTAACTGTGGCTGCATGGGCGCTGTCCGGTGTCTTTCCACGTGAAAGATGTTTTTGTCATTGCCTTGTGGTCACTTGAAATAGCCTTATAGCTATTTTGTTGAATATTCTGTGGCCTAAAGACATGTGCTGTGTGCCATCTGCTTTCATTAAAACAACAAGAACTTTGCAATGGTGACATGGTGACGCTTGCAGCCTCAGCTTGAACAGTTGTTTTAGATGAAGCCAGTGATCGTGCTCTACAGTTAGCAACGAGTGGTATGCAAGAGTAATATCATAATAATGTGATATATTACTGATCCCATTAGAGAAATTGTCATGTTCGCCACAGGGAGCTCAGAGGTCAGAGGTCAGCCACAGAGAAGCAGTAACTATGGAGTTAGTGGTAATTCAGTATTTTACTCTTGCTTGCTGGAATAAGGAAAATAAGCACCTCATCTGACAGGATTTCAACACATTCAGCACACTGTGCTTTGCACCTCCTGACATTATGAATCCAAACTGAATATATTCAGGCTCATATTTCCTCACCTGAAATTAACTGAAATTATGCATTTTAATTTGTTTCTTTTATTTATGTGAATTCTTGAGCACATTTAGATATTAAAATAACTCTTAGATTTGCTGAGACTTAGATGATTTACTTCTATGAGTTGTTGCCTTAAAAACTGATTAAATAAAGTGAATGAGTCGCTCACCAAAAAAAAGAAGAAAGTTCAATTGAACCAGTACATCTGATAATTTAGGTGATAGTGTTGTCAGTTTTTAAGAGTTTACATTTTTAACATTTCATTTTCAAACTCTGACTGTATTCTCTATATATAAAGATGTAGCTGTGAGGTAAAGGGGACATTAATGCCCTTCAGAAACCATGTATCTCCAAGAAGCACATGGCAGTAAATTGGTGACAATTTGCTACTATTTTACAGAAATTATCCAACTTTGTCAGCCATCAGTTGGCGTCGTCCCTCAATTTGGCGTGAAAGGAGGGGAAAGTGAAGACATCAGGTGTCAGGACGCCAGTGGGAGTCTTACTGTGCGGAAGAAGCTCATAATCCACTGCTCACAAATTGTTATGAGGTCGAGTGCTGATGCAAGCAGAAGCACTGCGGCTTTATGAGTGAGATGAGATGTCTCAAACCAGGTGTTAGTAATATGCAGAATGAGCTATGTGAACGTACAGGGTACAACCAATTAAACAGTTTTGAAAATGTTAATGAAATGTGTTCATATTAGCAATAATTACTATTCCTACTATTATACTTTCTTTCTACGTTCACTTTTAGAAGAGGAATTTTCTGATGTTACTTGCCGACCTTTACTTTTTTACAACATGCCTGCTTCTGCAGTAGGGCAGAAGTTGGATGGATAGATGGATGGATGGATGAATAGACATGTTTTCCCAGTGTCAGGCAGGGTGACAGCGCTCTGTCACACAGGCCCCCAGCAGATGTCACTCACTCATTAGTGAAAGACGTGCGAGACCAGCCAGCGACAAGCCACAGTCAGTGGGCCTTGGCAGAAGAGCGAGAACACGCAGCTGATGCCACATATTACCTGATGATATTAACACTATCAATTACACTCCCATTTTGCATCATATAATGTATACTATCACTGACTTACAACCAAACTCTTACCACTACTGCCGCTGCAAAATAATCCAGCTCCTTTCCTCTTTGTTGCCATCTGTAAAAGCAAATCCCTTAATATGAAAAATCATATTTCTGCTTTATTGGCTGACACGTCGCAGAGAAATACAGGAAAACTACTGACAGGGTGAGGAAATGACAGGCGGTCGATGCCGTCAACTGAATTTCAAACCCGCGTCATTGTCTGGAATTACATACATGGGATGGGCTTTTTAGCAACCTCTAGTTAACCCCTGATGGTTGTGTCCTGCTCCGTCTGCCCGTGTTTACGTGTTTCACCTTGACCAGCGTCAAAACATTGTTTGAATGTGTCAAACAGGAAGCTGACATTAGCTCACCGTCAGGCTATTTCCTATGACTCGAGTGAGCTGTTAACAAGCTGATGGAAAAATAAGGAAAACGGAGAGAGGGAGGGAGTGTGGAAGAGGATGGTCAAGGGACAGCAAAACGGGAGCAGAGGGGGAACGGAAGGGGTTGAAGCGATTTTAAAAGAAGGTGGCAGGGAGTGGAGTGAAGAGAGTGGGTAACGGGTGAGGTGAAGGAGGGTGGAGGGGGGGTTACAGGTGTCGTAAACATCCTGTGGAGCGCCACGTCTGTTTGTCTTTGTCAGCATGAAGCGGTGGGACGGCAGAGCAGCAACAAGAGAACAATGTTGATTCACTGTTCGGGATGACGCTGTCTGGCAAAATGACAGTGGTGTACGTGTGCAGCTGTGTGTTTTCTGTGCATACGGCAAAGTACAATGTATTCTAACTCTACACCACTTGTAATTAAAACTCAGTCTACGCATCTGGTTAAGCCTTAAACCTTAGGACCCAACATTATGACTGTTGGGCTGATAGAAATAGGATTTTGGTGTCAGAACTGTAAACTGGTGTTGACAGTTGGTGATAAATCATTGGCCTTCTTGTCCTATTCTCATTATTCTAAAACAGTTTTTTCAATTAATAGATTGTTTTGTCAAGTTAAAGGTAGTTTGCTTTGTGTCCTCGCTTCTTTTACAGTACTCAATTGTAGAAAAGTGACTTTTTTACAGTAAGATTCTAACTAACAAAGGACACAGAATTCATGTTTTTTAGTCAGGAGATGTAATGACCTCAGTTCAATGGACTTTGTGATCTTCGTCTGTCTATCATTCAATTGAAACAACACAAGGAAGTGAGTTCTGTGCGGATATAAAGAGGGAAAGGTCGCAGGTGGATTGGGGGATTACACATTATTTTTGAGAGTGAGTGTGTGTGTGTGTGTGTGTGTGTGTGTGTGTGGCATATCAGTAGTTTCTATGGGCCTGAATCCACATGGCTCAGTGGGAAGGAAGCAGCAGAGTCAGAAACAGGAAACAGGAAGTTATTAGCCAGGATGATCTGACCACACTGGGCTGTGAAGTACATCAAGAGTACAACAATACACACACGCGCACGCGCACACACACACATACACTGCACCTGGTTGTGTGTGAGTTTGTGTGCGCGCAAAAGGAGGAAGAGGAAGGCATTAGACAGACAGAGGTCTGAGACCAGACTGTCCTGAAACACACACGCACACACACAAGCGTGTAGGTGTGTGTGCTGAACTTTTACTTCAGCATGACTGTTCCGACACCTGCAGCATCACAGCACTTCCTGAAAACATCATGACACTCAGGTAAACTTCCAAAATGAAAAAAAATAGGAAATATAGGAAGCACCTGAACACATGACAGAATGGGAGTGTGTTGACAGTGTGTGTCACATTTCCTGCCGTCACTTTTGTAGACTAAACTCTCTCCGGAGAATAAGGTAAACCAATAAATATAAAATACACACAAACACAAACCTGTTTTCTGCAAAAGAGCATGTAAAAAGGTCATATTACATATTACAGAAAAAGCTTGTTTTCTTGATCACAAAACAATGATGTCATTGTCACGAAGACGCAATTTCCCTTATGCTATGATCACAACACAATAAGCTTTGTTTTCTCACAATGATTGGGTAATTATGAAAGAATGAATCAGGAAATGATTTATCTTTTTAAAATCTAGTAAGTAGACCAGCCCTTAATTGTCCCTTAACTGCTGATCATTATGCCCATACTGTAATCACAAACTATAGAAAGTGTTGTAGGGGAGTTGTAGAGAAACACAAGGCGTGCATACTAAAGAAAGAAGAACCAACCACCAGAGGTAGATTGGTCTAATGTTTTTCCCCTCAATCGATTAACGTGTTAATTCAGTTTTTAGATAACTGTTGAATTGTTCAGTCTGGGCAGATGTGAACATAGTGATCACACTCGGGTGTGGACCAAAACCACCGTTTTAGCGGAGGTCGTCCAACTACGTGGTATATTCTGCAAGTTAGTAGCCAGGTGTGCATTGCATTCTGGGATGCAGCAGAGCGCACAAGCAGTTTCTGGGAGCAACAGTTAGCCGGAGAATGAACCAGTAAGGTTTCTCTCGCAGAAAGATGCAAAGACAGGACCTTCTTCCTTTTTGTTTACACATCTGAACAATAAGCCGTGTGCACGTTCTCATGTGGTAGTGATGCATTTTAGTTTGCTTTGATTTTTGTGTGAAAAGAAACCAAAGCCCTCCAAAGTTTACAAACTCGTCATCACTGTTCAAACCAGAGCAAAAAAACTACAGGTGTGAAAACATCCTTAGTCCCTGCGACATGTGACTTCATCATATACAACCAGTTCCCTCAGTGCACCAAGAGTGAATATATTGTGACCCAGTGAGACCCTTAACGAAGCACAAGCTCCGGCACTGACAGAAGCAAAGTGGTGACCTCAATAGGATGTAAAGTAAACTGGTGTGACATCATTCTCCAGTCTCAGTATGGAGTGTTAAATGCAAACAGTGTCATGTGTGTTTTGATTGGCTGATCCACTGTTCAGCAGTGATTGGCTTGTCTCAGTGTCTGATTAATCAGCTGACTACTGCAGCAGTTATGAGCAGTATTGTTGCACTTGTATTGTTTTCCTCCAATAGAGACGGACACTGAAAGAACCCACACACACAAACACACACTCTGATACTGGCTCAATGGGCTCCTGGATGGTCCCACTTTCCTTAAATAGAGCTCTATCAGGCAGGTGTTTCCCTTCACTGGGAGACGGGAAAGCAGAATGAACTGGCTGTGTATGTGTGTGTGTTCAACAGGGCCAGCTGCCAGTAGGTACCCGTGTCCTCTGGCTGGCTGGGCGTGTTGTTTATCTGCATGTTAGCTGGCTCCTGGCTTCCTGTGGACACGTGGCTGTTTGACTGGACAGCCTGACCGGAGAAACCAGGGGGATTCCTGGTTTTGAAGCTTAAAAAAAAGTGAGTTTGCTTAAGGTGAAAACTGGTTACTGTTGCTCCAACACAAGTAACTGAAATCTCTTTTACGTGTCAAATTATGAATGAGCAATTTCCCATCTCTTCCTCACTTTCATTATTCTACCTCTGTCCTGTACAACTCACTGTAGTCTCCAGATATTTTCCAAATACATTCTGCCTTTTGCATTCCCTTTCTTTCTTGGTAGCAGGAATAGAGAGATGCAAGGATGGCGTCTTTTTTGCAGACCAATCTGGAAGTTAGTGTTGCCCCAGTTCCCTCAACAAAAGCCCAATGGGATCTTTCCTTTTGGATTAGTAAGTAAGTAAGTAAGTTAGTAAGTAAAGTTAGTAATACCCTCTATGGTAAAGACAATCTCTTGTTCAGCAACATAATCTTCACAAATGAACACAATTTTTATGTTTTATATGCACAAGTAGCTAATGTTAGCCTATAAACTAACTACACCTCGGTCGCATGACTTCAGCGTCACCACCACTAAGCTTCCAACTTGTAATTCAATTTTTAAGTTTATTACTTTACTGGAAGTCAGCTTTGCAAAAGCGCAAGCACTACAAGGCTGTAAAGGTGGGCAAGTGAGTAGATGAGTTTCAAGAAACCTGTTGAGTTCGAGACGAGGGAATCAGAAGTGCTTAACTTCATTTCCAGGTTTTAGGACTCGTTCCTGCAGCACTCTGTAGCCAAATTACTGGCCAATGTGTTGACTTTTTTTCTGAAAGCTTGACAGAACTTAGTTGCCCCTTTTGATGAGACAACACTAAAACGATCGAAACCCAAACCTTGAGAGTGGGTGTTATGGATAGTCCTTCTCTCTCCTCTATCTCTCCTCACCCCCACCTTTTCTCCCTGCCCTCCTTCCCTCCCGCCCCTCTAATCCTGATGGTGTTAATTGAAAGTCAGGAGAGGGCACTCTTGCGGTTTCATTATTAATTTAACACTCAGGGTAACTTAAAGTGCAATTTTCACCCACATGTGGAACAGAAAAATCAATGGCCACAACAGCGACGAGCATCAAGGTTGATTACTGATGCACGGGAAGAGACAGGCAAGACACCAGCTACTTGAAGAGAAAAGAGTGACGTGTTAGTGTGTGTGTGAGTCTTGTCTGGGTGGTTTTTGGCTAAGTGTTTCAGATGCGTTGACCCTGTTTTGACACCTCTTTCTGTAACACAAAGCAGCAGCTAAACAAAAGACGTTATCGGCTGATTAAAAATGACACCTGATGGTGGTGCGGGAGTAAATTCCTGTATGTATACAAGTTTGTGCATTCTTTCATTCATCATCCCTGTGCCAGAGCGTGTGCTGAAATCACATCTGTGTGCTTGTGTGCGTATCTCCGTGTTTTTTAATTGTGCACACACATGCCTCCGTGTCTTATTACGGCTAACCGTGCACTGGCCGGCCCTGTGCTGAGGATTAAATGGGGGAAATAAAGGTATATTGCTCAGTAATGCAATCTGTCCTGCAAGTTGAGAGATGAGCAGGCTGCCCTTTGCGCTGAGCGGCTTTGCAGATGATTTAGAGCAAGCAGATGGAAAATTCTAATATGTTAGCCTAACCCCGAATGGCTAAGAGCTAATTTATTTCAAACCCTGCGTAAGAATTACAGTTCCTTCCTTTTTTTCCCCTCGCTCTCCTCATCCTCTTCACTCTCAAACAAAGAGAGGAAAGTGAAACAAGTAGCCAAGATATGCAGAGAGACAGAAGTTAAGTGTATTTAAACCCCAACAAAGCACCAGGTTGTAGAATTTACTCCGTCCTTAAAGTTAAAATTGAACTCCATTTAGGGTGCGGCAGTTAATTGAGAATGTGCCACTCTGGGGTGAGGTAAAAACACAGTGGAAAAGGGGATAAAATGACAATTTATAGCGCACAGATTCTCTGCCAGGAACATTACTCTCCTCATCCTCCCATGATGTATGCCTGTACTTTATTTAAGGCAATTTAAAGCGCTTTGCACGTTAATTTGGTTATTCTAATTTATGACCAAGACATTATGCGGTTGATACTGAATTACTTCTTGATTGAGGACCACTAATAGCCCCCTTTCTAGCTTCCTCTGCCCTTACTTTCCAATCCTGCTGCATACAAACATCATATAAACACGCTTGGTCTCACCTACAGTAGGAAAATGCCAATATAGTGCGTGGTCAGGGCCTGGAAATACACATGCAAGTACACGTGCGAGCACAAAATTATCCTGTTAATTAAGACAACACACACTCAGTGCAGAGATGCACATATACCCTCCGTTGTCCCCTCCCCCTCGTTTGCTTCTAGCTGGATGAAGTATTTCGGCATGATCACCCCTAAGTGGACATGTCTGTCTTGATAAACACTTTATGCAGATCAGCTTCCACTTGTTTTCCCTTTCGAAGGGGGAGAGAGAAAGAGAAATAATATCGCTCTAATTGACCCATTTGGCTGCTTCTCTGCCCACAGGAGGGGGCCTTGGCTTTTAATGTTTGATCGGCCTAATCTTCCCAACACATCATTAGTGGCCATCTTCAGCCTCGACTCTTAATAACGTCTTTATGAGGCGAGTGGATGCCGTTAAAAGTCTTTGTCTCTCACATCTCACTCATCCCTCTCCACGGGTCCTGGACCCTCCTCGTCCTCCTAATTAAGTCAGATGTTTCAAAATATGGTAATGGGGCCTGAACCTGTTTGATTTGAATAAGCAAGCGTCTCCTGGACACTTCCAACATTTACATAATTTCATTATCAGGTAAAACACACTAATTGTTGAGTGTGGGTGTTTTGTGTGAGGGAGAGAATGGACAGGGTGAGCCAGCATTTTCCTTGGCAGAAACGCAGCACTAATTACAAAGCGAGTGGCAGCGCTCCAGAGTCAGGGTGTGTAAAAGCAACAAGCCATTTACACAGAGGCTAATAGATTCCTGACCGCCGGCCCGACCATTCCAACAGTGTAGGGCAACATTTTCAGAGCAAAGCTAATGTTTTATTACACATTGTATCCTAATAATAGGTCAGTGCTTACAGTCTAATGCGCAAAGCAGCAAACCACTTATTCCCATTCATTTAGCATTAGCAGCAGCTTCATGTGCTGTTTGTGAAGCAATTAGAAAAGAAACCCATCAGCTCCAGATTCAACCGCTTCTCTCTCCACGTCAGAGTCAAAGAAATACAGGAAAACGTCACATCAAATCTATCAATACACATGCAATGTACAATATTGAAAAAGTAATTTGGTGTACAATCCCTCAGGCCTCATTGTTAGGTGGACAGTCATAGCAATCCTTTCATCCTGTCATGCATAGAAGCTCTTATTGAATACACACTCTCCAAAAATGGTCTTTATCAGATGTCCATGAATGCACAAAATATGAATCTACTGTTGGTTGTATTGACGGGACCATTTCCTTAATCTGCACAGAAATACCACATGTGTTTGTAAAGCTGTAATTAAAATAGACATGGTCAGGATTCAGTACATCAGTATGTTTATGTAAGTCAGGATCCGGAGTGACACTTTATGAAGTTGATAAAAGCAAGAACTTCTAACACAGCATGTCTAATAGTGTTTACATGGTGTCTGGTGGGTTGTCGACTAATGACAACATGTTGACATCCTGCTTGTTTTCTGTGTGTGTGTGTGTGTGTGTGTGTGTGTGAACCATGTGCTTCCTTTGTCGTGCCTCCTGCAGTGTTTTTGATCACAAACAGCGGTGACCGTCTCTCCTCGTATCACGCTACCAAACTTCCCCAACATCCAAAACAACATAATCATGCTTGTTTTGGACACTCAGCTGATGATACTGATACAGGCTAAGCAGGACACAGCTGTATGGAGGAGTGACGACTACACAAGCAACTTTCTAGACAACAATAGGCGATCCTCCTTCTTTTCAGTATATAATTCCCTCTTTTGTTTGCCTGGACAGTGTCTCCTTACTGAGTTGCCGTGGTAGAATAGTAACAAGGGGAATTTAACGTGGACTTGAAAAATTGTGATGTAAATTGTGAACCTATCTTTTTAAATGTTCCTAGTTGTGTTTGTTTTCTTGCTAAAGTGAGCTACACACAAATAACTGTGCAGCGTCATTGTTTGTTCAAAGCTTTGATAACAGACATTTTTGCATAAGTGTAAGATTATAACTGTTTTTCACTTACCTCAATCAAATAAATTTAAACTTTTGATTACTGTCTATCCCTCCATGTGTGTGTGTGTGTGTGTGTGAGAGAGAGAGATAAAGAGAAAGAGAGAGCATATTTACAAGTCAATGAGAAATAAACAAATCTCCCCTTGTTAAATCATGTTTCACCTAGCCTGTACATGTCTCCACTTTTGAGACACACCCCCAGCAGTGTCCACTCCCGACAGCCAGGAATGTGTTGTGTGTATGTGTAGACGTCAGAGACCAAGGAGCCCCGCTCTCTTCCCTCTATTTCTGCCATTTGCTATTTACACCAAATGGTTATTAATTACCAGACGGGATGAGACTGGGAGGAGCCGGTCCAGCGCTGGAACCAGGGTGACAGACTGCTGGTCTGTATGTTATAAAATATGTCTGCTTTAAACAGCCATTGTACAAGGTCTTGTCCAAGGACTCTTTCTTCAAAAGAGTTTGATAACTAACTAAAATACAAAATGCAGTTATACCTTGTTTTAAAAGAATAACCTGATATAAATGTTCCTTCTTCTGAGAGTCAATGCGACTCTGAAGCCTGTAAGCAGGGGTAAGCAGCTTTTCTTGCTCTTTCCAGAGTTCAGAAATATGCATAAGAACACATTTAAAGCTCACTAATTCACACTCTGTATCTTGTTTGTTTAATCCATACATAAACAACAAGTTGGGCTTTTAGGGGGAGTTGCATGCTGTATTTCTTGACGAACACCAGTTTACCCATCCGCCCAGTCACTCTGCCCGACTGTTGTTCACTCCATTTATTTTGTTTAAAAGAGTTAAATGAGAACATCAATGCTGTTTTCATTTGTGTGTTCAATGCAGAAGAGTAGACCTGTGGTGTGTTTAGCTTTAACACAAAGACTAAGCATGACTAGCTAGCTTAATGCTGTCAAACTTGTCTTCCTCTAGCGCACAGGCTGTGGTACCTGCTTTGTATCTTGTTTCTTAAATAATTGTAAAATATAACATAAGACCTTATGTCTTAACAAGCAGATAGCTAATGCTAACGTATCCTGTCCAAAGTCCTGTTCTCATTGTGAAGCTGTCAACTTGCGTTTTCTAACATCAGAGGTCCTGGGTTATCTGTGAGAAGTTTGCCAGCTAATAATGTACAACACAGGAATACCACAGCTTTGGATTTGCTGTGGAGCTTCATGTCTTTGTGCTAAAAAGGTTGAATTAAACAGAAAATTTGCAAATTTCCTTAAAGCTGGAGTGCAAACTTTTGTCTCCTCCTTCTGGCACTGAGAGAAATTACAAACAATGTCGATACACGTTTATGACGTTTGGCTACAGGGGAGCTCTCTTAAATTTCCACAGTTCCAAGAAAATAATCCATTATTTAGGTAGAGTAAATATAATAGCTACATAACCTACAACAAATATTTTACAAAGACCACCATGTCCAAGAGCAGTAAGCCACAACCTTCAGCCTCTACTGCAAGGAA
>JAVQJD010002762.1:0-20418 GCA_036023655.1 Nannoperca australis
TAACCAATCCAGACAATTAATACAAATCACTTGAGTCTGTGAATTGTCCAAGATAATTGAAAACATAATAGATATCCCATACACAGGTATAATCAACTTCTGTGGAAAGGTATGGTGAATGAGTGCGCCAGTCTGTCTATTGAGAGTGCATTCATTCTCTTTCTACTGTGAGCCCCATTAGACAGAGCTGATGGATGTGCCTCTCTCAGAGTTTCCAATTGCAGTCTCTTGTGGTCATGTGACATACATAATTGGTGTCACTCTGATTGACTGCATAACACCACAGTGAGGGGCAGGCCAGGCTCTTTCTTATGGACACAAGAACATGACATGTTGCCTCTAAAGTCCTTTTTACAGCATCTGCTGCCTGCATACAACAGTCCACTTTAGTGAAGTACTTTTGGGAAGCATGCTTATTTCCTGAGAAGGAAGAAGGGGAAAAAAATCAATGAGGTTGCATTTAGCTTAGCTTGGCACAAACACTTGAATGGAAAAAAATCTTGTCTACCAAAATGGAGTTTCACAAAACTCCAACATTTTCTTATTTAAGTAATTTATCCTGTTAACAAACAAAATACTCACCAATAGGCTACTGAGAAATACCTGGTCAGGAAAGAGTGCAGTAAGGAAAGCTAATTGTTTACTTTTACAGGCCAACGATTTACTGTATGGCTGAATATTACCTGTCTCATCAACCTTTCAGCACCAATCGACAGATTTACCTGTTACTGTTACACACTTACATTCATCCTGTTCCAGATACATGACTCACAATGGTCCAGTGGGTTGATAATGTTGCTCCATGTCTGCTGGACGTGTCAGTAAGCTAACGTGCTAGCTAAAACAACTTTGCCAGCTAATAAAACTAGCCTTGCCATGATTTGGTTGTGCAGGCTCACACACATCCAGACAGGTGTTTTCAATGAACTACACTGACTAATTAGACCTCTGCTCAGGTTGAAGGTGGGTGGATCTACATTGGGAATTAGATATCACCAGAAACTCTGTAATGTGAAAAAGGTGTAGTTGTTCCATCCTAATAGGTGCAACAAAACTAACTGGAGAGTGGGGGATATGTCAATCAACAGCACAAAGAGGTCTAATCAGGCAATGAAAAAAACCCACATCTGTGGTTGTAGCATGGGTTCATCAGAAAGTACATTTTTGTAATTTTGGTATTAGGGACAGTTTCACTTGTTTCACTAAATTATTATATTAATTCAAAAATTCCTCTTCCTATAGATGTGTAGTAAGTAAAATAGTAAGAAATGATTCTGATAATAAATAAACAGGATCATGTAAACAGCTATTTTCAAGATGCTGGCTGACCACATTCTTGTGAAAGCAGGTCGGCTGTGAGCATAATGTGACACTGTTCTTCAAGGAGGAGATGTGAGAAATAGTACTAAATAAGACTATAACTGTTTTAAAAGTATATGGTGAAAAAGGACACCAGTTTTCAAATTAAACCCAATGATACTATACCTCTACTTAACATGTATCACAATGCTGCACTAAAGTTTGATTTGGTGAGATGAATTCAACCCTCAGATCTTCTGGAAAAGCAGAGTGTTTGAGGAAGCACCTGTTTGCTGGCCCAGAGTTATTTCCACGGTAAACACTGTAAGAGTGAGGAACATTATCCGGAGCACAATACTAAGGGGCTTTCCCTCAGCCATGTTTACCTCAGAACAACTTGCCTCTGGAACAGCTGCATAGACTACATTACTGCAGACCCAACTGCTGATGTGCCTTTTAAACAAAGAATGTGACAGGTACCCTTTGACTGGGGAAACCGTTTTTGGGACTTTTTTTACTATACATATTAAAAGTTACACAAAATAAATAATAACACAAATAAGACAAACAAAGAATAAATCAAATGTGTTGAATATGAA
Organism: Nannoperca australis; assembly: GCA_036023655.1. Classification (NCBI taxonomy): domain Eukaryota; kingdom Metazoa; phylum Chordata; class Actinopteri; order Centrarchiformes; family Percichthyidae; genus Nannoperca; species Nannoperca australis. Next base: position 1,899 of record JAVQJD010002762.1, read on the forward strand.
GACTGCCATTTTGCTATGCACTACAATAACTTTAAATATGCAGGACATGTTTTCATTACAGTAAACCCCACAAATAAAGCTAATGTACAGTTTCACCACTGTGATTGATTGTGCTGTCTAATGTAGGAAATGTGAAGCTCTCCCAAAACTTATGAACATCCCAGAGGATGCTTGTTGAATACATGGGGGAGTTCAATTGTTCCTTGTTTATTGACAATTACTTTGTTTTTTTAAGGCAAATGCAGGAGCGAGACCTTCTCTCACTTCATGTGTGACAGAGGATAGAAATGGTTCCCACACAGACAGGAAGTCAAAGAGGGGCCTCTTGTGATGTAGAGGGGGATGAAAATTAAGGAAATTGTGTGCCTGTGTGTTAATACATGCACGTGTGTGTGTGTCTGAGTAAATCTAAACTTTGATCAACTTTGAAACAACGCTGATGGGAGACAGCTGCTAGTAAATATTCAATTTTTAATCTTCATTTTATACAATGAAAGTCCAGTTTGGCCAGACAAAAAAATATAAAGCACACACATAAGCGCATGTTCAGACATTTTCAGTCACATGAAGTGCACACTCACGCTGATAATGGGAATGGGAATTGAAAGCGTTCATTGGCAGCATGTATGCTTTTGGCACAGAGGTGGCCAGGACTGCATTAGTAAAGGAGACCCACGCTCCCTGTCTTTCCCACCGTTGTTCAGGTTATCCTGTGGGGCCACTTATGACCCTTCTGCAGGCAGGATGCAATGTCTGGGGACCCCAACAGAGCTGTACACAAGCATCCGCCAAGTCCTGGGAAGAAAACAAGGGCTGATGGAAAACCAGAAGAAGGGAGTATAAAGAGAAACGGCAGTAAGCAACCAGGACGCACTCAATAACACTCACTATGCACCTGCAGCCTGTGTGTGTGTGTGTGTAGAGTGAAGTGAAGTTGTTCCTTCAGAGAACTACAGCACAGCACAGTCCCCACACACAGCACAGGTGGTCCAAACAAAAAACCTGTGAAGTGTTGCCCAGAGAGTAATATCCCCACGTTGTGTGTTGTATAAAGCCCCCCATAGGAAACAAACACTTCCGGTGCTGTAAGATTTATTGTTCCCTGCACTTATAGGTTACAACATACTCTGAATGATATCTTCCTTACATGGTTCTCTTATCCGGCATTAATGATATTTAATAGTAATTTAACATGCAAACCAGAAACAAAAGGGGTCATAATTACTGCTAGATAACTCAAGGACACATTGTTTTGTGTTTATTATTTCCATCGCTGAAGAAGACGGGTGAATTCCCTCTTCGGTGCATTGTCTGGTGAGAATAGGAAAGACCTGGTTAACTGTGCTGTATGGTGTGAAAAACCAAAGCATTGTTACACTTTGACAGATTGACCGCACATCATCTTGCGATTCCTTTTCCCCAATGTGACAGACTGCTGCATCTGTATTCACATGCACACACTGGCCCTCCGCACCACACATAAACATTACATAATACAAAATTCCCCTAAGTTCAACACTCTGTTGAAACATTTATATATAGGAGGTCAGTGTGAGGGTTATCTATTAATAGAAATAGCATGAATTTAAGGAAAAGCTGGCAAAGTGTCTTGAAATGGACATATTTTAGAAGAGGCAGAGTTAAAAACAAGACTTTCTTCGCCCTCTAGTGTCAACACGGGGGAGCATCCAAAAGCAGACAACCTACAGTACAGTGAACCTCAGAGGTGAATACAGAGCCTATTGCTACTAGTGTCAATAGCCACAATGCCAGCACAAAAATGAATCTGTATCACTTGTTTACCATAAAAACTGTCAAGTAACAAACAGAGCAAAAATATTGATATCGGACCAAAACTGCGCGTGTTAAATACTGTCCTACTTCCAATTTCTAGTTAAGAGGCAATAAAGGTATAAGGAGGGTTGTGAGGAGAGAAGAATAATGAAGTAAAGTCTTCTTCTAAAGATTATTCTTTAATCTAAACTAAACTTAAAATATGCAGATATATGTAGATATATAAGTAGAATTGAGTAGAAATCTAAATAGTGATAAACATCATTTGTAGATCTGGCACAATATAAAGAGTTAATACTGCAATAATACTTATCACTTCTTGACATAAAAAGCTGCAACATTAAAAGATTGTGCCAAATGTTTACTTTAAATTGACCTTTGACCCTGTACTGGTATATGCAGGGTTTGTACCAATTTTTCAGAGTAAAATCCAAGCACTTTTCAAGCACTTTCAAGGTACCTAATTCTAAAAATATCAAGATTCTCGAATTTATTGAAAGATTATGTTAAAAATGAAACATTATATTATATATAACAGTATATTCGAATTCAAGCATATTTATAACTTTGAAAACATTATAGTTAAAATCAAGTTTAAGTCTTTGTACAAACCCTGTATATGATAAACACATTTCCATTTTTCCCAGGAGCCATGTGCACAGATACCAGTACACCAGTCCATCTTGTGGCAAGAATGTGTACTGCTTTACAGAACCACAGTAAATATGTATCACAGAATTATAGAGATGCACAATACAGTGGCTTTAACCACAGGAGGAACTGAGAAAGATGTAATGGAAATCTTGCTCTCTCTTTAACCCAGCACTCAACCACACTTAGGTGTTGTACTGTACTGTATGTGTCTGTATGGTCTTTCCACTTTGATCTAATTTTAAGATCACAGTTACATATTAAACACAACTTATGGACTCTCTGCCAGCATATTTTGTAATACAACCATCCGTTATGATTAGTAAACTCTATCTTTTTGTAATTTAATCGATAAATTATACCTCGGTTGTGTTACATTTGTGAGTCTGACGACTAAAGATGAATTGTATTCATCCACTTAATTCATTATCTGGTTGAATGTTTGATCAAAGTTAATTAATTGAAGCTTAATGAGTGGGTGAGGTAATCTTTGAACTGTTTAGTAAGATGATCTACCACAGAAGCAAGGGAGGGAGTAAGAATAAACTCTGTGTAGTCCCCCAGGGCAGGCCCTGGTCCTCACTGTGAGAGAGAGAGAGAGAGAGAAAGAGAAAGAGAACAAAAGTGAGAGAGAGACTTTCAGAAACAAAATGAGCGAGTGAGAGTGACACACTGACAAGCAGTTGGTTTTCAACAAGGAAATTGAAGACATTTTGCTTCTGAAGTACTTCTGAAGACACAAGTCTGGGGAACAAGTTCAAGGTATTTATCTACTGTATGTTTATCTCACACCATAGACTGCTAACAGGCGTGCAAGTACTGTAATATTATGATGGGAAGATGAACAACCATGACAAAAAGTGTACAATTTACAATATAACAATGATTTTTACAACATTTTAAATAGAAGAAAATTAAATACTTAAAAGTTGAACACATACAGTGTGGCGTACCATAAAAAGTCACATAGTCAATAATAATCATAACAGAATCTACAGCAATCATTTGGAGACAAACATGTTAATCACACATGGTTACATGACATGAAAATACATTTAGATTAAGAAAAGTAAATTTCTTAGTGTGTGTGGAGAACATGCAAAGTATTGATAATGTACGCAAAAGGTAAGATTGCAAAGGTCAATGAATAGAAAGCATTTTCCTTTAAATTATCAGTTCTCCACAAAAAGCAGATATGGGATGTATACTGAAGCTTATAAAGCTTCACTTAGAAAGTTTGTTGCTGCTCAACAGCTATGTGACTTTTATATTACCGCCACAATTTTAATTACACATTAGTGGATATTTTTATGTATATAATCATGACTTTGATTTGACTCATGATTTTTATGGCATAAGTTAAGTATATTATTCTTGTTATAGTGCTGACACAACCATGCTGACATCAAAAGTAATTAAATGAACAGCGAGACAAATAATGTGACTACAGTATGAAGTCCAAGTCTCCTTGTTGCCATTTTAACTTGCTAGTTTGCATGTACAACCACGAACGTCCAAGATAACAGCAGTAGTAACTGTATTAAATGAAAAAACATGATGCTGTCACACTGACGCAAACAGCAGGAGTTTGCTGTAAATTTCTGCCTCTTATCAGTTATTTTTAACTCTGACATGACAACATGGATGTATTTTAAACTATACATGCAAAAGCCGCCATAAAGAGATGAAAACACATTTTCCACTTCCTCTTATGAGAAGCAATTAGTTTGAAGTGCACTTGTAACCAAGACATAACACTAACAAGAGACTCTCCACTGAAGATTTTGCAATTTATTTTTCAGCACCGGGCATGAACCCACAGACTTTCAGGCCCTACAGCTGGAGGAGCAGAGACTGAAAACAGCTTCAGTAAAGCTCATCAGGTAAGATCACAGAAACAAACATGTTGTAACTATCTGAGGCTCTTAGCAGGAACTTAGTATGGGTGGAAGTATTTTATCATAGACAATAAACTGCACTGCATTATGTGGCCCGTATCATACTATTTTACTGAGTAAATCTTGTTAGTAGTATGAGGCATAACTGAAGAAGATTGTCATGCAGGATGGGCTGCATGTGCAGTGGCCAGAAGCAAGACAACAACTTTTACAAAGGAAAACATAACTCTCAGGACTCCCACTCATCGAATCACATAGTAAGTAGACCACTTAAAGGAAAAAGCTTTACTTACAGTACTGTAACTGAGGACACAGTATAGTAACTTACTGTGATTTGAAATGAATATAGTTTAATACTTTAAATTAATTGTTTTTCATTGACTTACTGCACATTTTGAATATTAAGAAATATCCTTTTTTTCTGTTCTTTAGGGGCAAAGTGGAAACAACATTTTGGCTAAAGGTAATCACTGAACACAACGCATATAAAAACATTTTATCTAAAAACAACAGGCCGACTTTTATGCAATCAACTGCTGCTATGCAGAGAGACATTAGTAACAGTGAGAGGAGGTTACATTTAGCGATTGAAATCTCAGCTGAATTTCCTCTGTTCTCTTCTGGGGACAAGATGCGATTATTTACAAGTCGTTTTCATGTCCCAGACAGTATGAAAGCTACAGAATCCTCATTCCACTGAGAAAAACCAAATAGCCAAATAAAAAATAGTTGGAATAAAAGTCGAAATTAAAGTACTGTCTTATAATTTCTTTTTGAAATAACTTTTTGCCGTACCTGTCTTTAGATGATGTTGTGTATGTGGCACAACACGACTTTAAAGGGACCAACGACAGTGATCTACCTTTCAAAAAGGGCGACAAACTTAAGGTTCTACAAGAGTAAGTAGCCTCGTCTTACTCCATTAGTATATACAGTATATATCCAGCAGTAGTCAAACAAATAACTCGATCTGCCATGTTTGTCTGTTTGTAGAAATGGAGAATGGTGGGTTGCTAAATCATTGGCGACCGGACAGGAGGGCTTCATACCATGTAATTATGTAGCAAGGGCAGATACACTGGAGGTGGAAAAGTAAGAAACCATTTCATAGATATTATCAAACTGTATAGCAGATACAATTCAGTGCTGAAATTTGTTTTTAATGAATTGTTAAAAAAAGTTTAATATAGTTGCAATAAGTGTGTTTTGTGGTTCTCCCCTCTGCAGATGGTTTTTCAAGGATATAAGTAGGAGAGAGACTGAACGACTGCTTTTAGCCCCTGGGAACAAATCGGGTGCCTTTCTAATCCGAGAGAGCGAGACCTCTAAAGGTGACTGCCTTCACTCTTTTTTTGTGAGCATGCCACAAATCAGAATTTCAGTGGCAATGCGTCTCAGAAAGCACATTCAGAAACGTGCGAATGTGTCCAGTTTCAAAATGGTTCAAGTATTAAACTCTACATGTAACTGTGCAATCTATTTGTTTTCCCCTTAGGGTCCTTCTCACTGTCAGTCAGAGATCACGTACCAGAAGTAGGAGATGTGGTAAAACACTACAAGATCCGCTGTCTGGACAAAGGTGGCTACTACATCTCCCCCTCCAACACGTTCCCATCCCTACAGGAACTGGTTCAATACTACAGCCGTGAGTAATAAACAGAAGACATTTCATCAAGCAACAAAACTCCTCCATCAGAGCTACATCATTTAAAAAAAAGTAGATCTTTCTCTGTATAGGTTTTAAGCTGTTTCCTTATCAGACAATACAAAAACAGCATGTTGATTTGGATTCAGATTCAGTTTGTTGCTGTGAATTGTAAGACGTCTGCACTGGCTTTGAATTAAAGGGAGAAGTTAGACCCTTGTGATGCGTTGTGCATTTCCTGTATGAGAGGAGTGATAGTCTTTCCACTCCTGTGACTAAACCACAAGATAAGAAGGCCAAATCTCTAGAATGGCTGCCAGCACGCAACAACTTATGAGAGAGCAGTACATACAAGCATACACAGATAAGCTTTCAAAATTATTTAAGGAAACAAGCTTATCAGGCCTTTTCTGTTTCAGTAACTAAACTTAACACAACAGAAAAAGAAAGTAGGTAAGAAAAATGTATTTATTACATTTGCACGCTTCATGTTTGCAGGTACAGCAGACGGTTTGTGTCAGCAGCTGCATGCCCCCTGTAGGCCTAAGGAAACCCAGCAGCCATGGGCACAAGACGAATGGGAGATTCCCAGAGAGACACTGAAAATGGTGAAGAAACTTGGGGCCGGGCAGTTTGGAGAAGTGTGGATGGGTGAGAGAAAGAACAATTCCTGCCATTGGCAACATTTTATAAGCCAAACAGTAGTGAAAGTACAGTGAGTTAAGCACCCTGTTTTAACTCCTACTGTAGGTTATTATAAGAACACCCAGAAGGTTGCTATTAAGACCTTAAAGGAGGGAACGATGGAGCCTGAGGCTTTCCTCCAGGAGGCCAACCTGATGAAGCAGCTGCAGCATGAGCGACTGGTGCGCCTCCATGCTGTGGTCACTAAGGAGCCCATTCTTATTGTCACAGAGTTTATGATCCATGGTAAGAAAACGTCTCTCCAGTTGGGGGGGGAGGGGGCGGGGGGGGTAAAGTACACAGTAAATAGGGCTGAAATTTTGTCATTACCCATTAATGTGGCAATTATAAAATTGTCAAAAAATACTGAAAAATGTCCATCGAACTTTCATCAAAAGTCTGAAGTGATGTTTTCAAATGTTTTGTTTTGTCCAGCCAAATTTACAAGGATATAAAACAAAACAAAGCTTAAAAATCCTCACATTTTAGAAGTCGCAACAAGAGAACGTTTGGCATGTTTGCATAAAATGACTTGAATTCATGAAATCATTATCAAAATAGTTACAGATGAATTTTTTGTCAATTCAGTGTTTAATCGTTGCAGCTCTATTTGAAAACGTGGGCAAAACATTTACAGATCATTTTTGTCGATCAAAAACTAAATGTACAAAGTTTACAATAGTTAATTTCTAAGATTGTGACAGAGAGCTGATTTCATTTTTTGAGTCCATGATATGAGGTTATATTGTATTGGATTACATTATGCAGTATTGTTTTTTGAGGAGAAGGAAAACTAACTGCACGACTATAAACCTGTATCTGAGAACTCTGTCATCTAAAGACTTTACAAGTACCGCATTTATTTCAGAGTTGTCGAATTGAATTGTTTTGTATTTGGGCAGGTGTTTTAAAAGCAACGATTGTGCCCTTATTACTTAGAATCGTGCTACACTAAATTTCTAGCAGCGTTACTTGAATTTGGTTGCGTTGTCTTTCTGTGTAACCCATTTTATTGTAAGACGTTTCTATGAACACTGTGAAAATGTTATCTCTCATGTCTCATGATGAGTTGTGCTTCTCCTTTTCTCATTTGCAGGATGTCTTCTGGACTTTCTAAAAACAGACGAAGGAAAAAAGCTGAAGCTAAATAAGCTGATAGACATGTCAGCACAGGTTGGAAACTTTCAATTCTAGTCACACAATTTCAATAACACAATCTCTGTGCAATCATATGTGACATTTCATCACACTGATAACCCACACCTCTCTGTAAAATAATGAAAGCTTTTTACCTGTGGGTGCTGTCATAATTCTTGTTATTTTTGAAATGTATTTTCATTGCTTCTATTTTTGTTTTCAACATCATTACATTAATATTTATTTAGATTAGATTTGTGCATCTTTTGACAAAAACAAAAACACAGTCTATCTCTGACCTCAAAGAGTATTTATACACCATAGCTACTCTACAGTAACACTTTGAATATCTGTTATAGCACGTGTTTTGACACCAGTCATGATGTTAATACATATGGAAACTGTCAGCAGTAGCTATGTGGTTTCTGTGGCGGGGCTTTTGTGCGTCTGGCTCGAAAGCCTCACCCTACGTCAATTATTAACATCCGGACAGGAAACCATGCTATTTTCCATCTGCAGTGAGCTCCCCCAGAACTCTTTTGCCCCTCCAAAAAAAGCATTTTCACATCCTGAGAGTTGGCACATCCTGCTAAACACGCCTTGCTGCCTTATCATACACGTAAAACACCAGTAAACAAACATATTACAGCTGCCCAATTGCATATGCTCAACTGCAACTACTATACACACTGACCAGAGGAAACAGACACATACAGTATGTGTACAAAAGCTCCATTTATTCTATGCTGTGTAACAGTGTTACTTTTTTCTTGGGTCACATGAATTAACAGCTTTATTATCTGAATGGCATTTGTTCTGTTCCTTCCCTCAAAAGGCTGTTTCCAATATTCCTCTTTTCCTTCCAATATGACAGATAGCTGAAGGCATGGCGTACATCGAGAGGAAGAACTACATCCACCGAGACGTGCGAGCAGCCAACATTCTGGTCAGTGACACGCTGCACTGCAAGATAGCAGACTTCGGCCTGGCCAGGATCATCGAAACGGAATACACAGCTCAAGAAGGTGCAGTATGTGCAGTGTTTCCCCACGTTGGACAATAAATGCATCCAGGGCCGTAGCCAGGAAATACTGAGATCATTACTTAAAATCCCGCAATGCAGCCTCCACCCCCAAACATTTTTGCCAGACACTAAAATTCTCAACATTTGTTTTTAATCATTTGTATTTTTTATTTTGTACTTGTGTGTTAGTGTTTTTTCTTTAAGAAACAACACAGCATCGGCCCACGGAGGCCGAGAACGGCCAGGCTTGCAATAATTGTTTAAATGCCGTTATCACAAATCTTCTCATAATAACATTCATTTATCTCGTAGTTTTCTCCTAAATGACAAGGATTGATCTGACTGTGATCTCTAACAGAAAGACATAACGCAATTCCTGACGGAAGTAGAGTATCTGTCCTATGCTATAGCAGAGGCAATATGGATAAAATCTGCTATTATATAGATTTATATTGTGATAGCAAGATACTGTATATTGTGAAATAGTAGGTTCTTGAAATTGCGTTTTGCGACAAGAATGTCTGATTTGGGGCTAATCCAGTGAATTATATACCTGACAAATCTTTCACATTTATGTAAAACTCCTGTAAACCCAATTTCTACCAGCACTGTTATAAAATGACAAATAAAAAAAACATAGACATGTCACCTCGGTATAAATGGTGTAGGAAAACATCTACCAGTTTTTAAGAGTCATCTCGGGGTATATGTTGTCATATCGCCCAATAATAAGAAGAACAAACACACATTCACACACACACACACACACACAACCACCTACATATTCTACACAGTCACCCCCCAGTAACACAATTTCCCTCCACTTTTTCCTCACACACTTTCTGACAACCAGGTGCAAAATTTCCCATCAAATGGACGGCTCCAGAAGCCATCAATTTTGGCACGTTCAGCATCAAATCAGATGTGTGGTCCTTTGGGATCCTCCTCACAGAGATAGTCACCTACGGAAGAATACCCTACCCAGGTACGAGAAGTGAGAACTCAATAAAACAGAGAGAAAAAATGTACTTAGACATTACGTTTTATTATATTGTTTGGAAACCAATACAAATTGTGCATTGTTCTTTTCTGATAAGGGATGACCAACCCAGAGGTGATCAGGTGCCTGGACAGGTCGTACAGAATGCCGCGTCCGGACGGCTGCCCTGAGGAGCTCTACGACATTATGATGATATGCTGGAAGCAGAGGCCCGAGGACCGGCCAACTTTTGAATTTCTGCAAAACACTCTCAATGACTTCTTTATTGCAACGGAGGGACAATATGAGATGCAGCCATGATTAAAGAAAAAGAAAATGCTTCCTTTTGATAACCTGAAGACAACAAAATACCCTACAAAGACGATGATGTAGGGAATGGATGAATGAATGAATGGATAGAGGATGAAGACCAACCAAACATCTTCTCTATAAGCGATGCAATTCATTTCAAATGGACCCGTTTTTTCACGCCAACCTTGTGAGTGAATGTAAAAGCTATTTTTGGCTTCTTCTGTGTCTTGCAGCTAAGATCGCCTGAAAACATATTAAAGCCAGAAAAGGAAACGTTCACAACTCCAACGCAAAGTTTTATTATACTGACTGTACTCCTGCCATTGATGGGTCCCATTCTCTATGACATCCACGGAGTATGAGGAGACATAATTAGGACTGATATATACGATGGTTAAAAGGAATATGGAAAAACAAATACATGTAAAAAGGCCTTTGGACCTGAGGAAGTCGGCACAGGTAAAGTTACAGATGAAACATTTGCATGGTACAGAAGTGAGCGGTCTGAGATTACATGCACAATACTATGCACTTTTTGTGATTATTCCTTCAGTCATTCAGCTTATACATAAAAAAGAAAAGGGCTTTCTAAAGAGAATTTATACTTTCATACATGTTTTTTCTAAATAAAGATATTTACATAATTTAGAACTTGGATTTGTTCTTATATTTTATGCTACAGTGCCATAAAACATTCTTCAATCAGTCAAGGTTTTAGTGGAAAGTACAAAGGGTACAAAGTACCCTTTGTACACATAACATAAAACTTTACAAGAGGAGATATTTTTGAAGGCGTTTTTGCTCACCAGCTTTTTTGAGTTTGATGTTATAAAGTAGAGTAGGTGGCTCTCTGAATGAAACAAAGATAAAGTGGGTTTGCATGTACAGGATGTCCCATACAAACTTTATAATCACTTAAAATCAATTTTGCAGACCAAATGAAAACCTGGGATTTTAATTTCCATTTGAATCATTTGAAACATTAGGTAAATGGAGGAAAATGCAACAGCAGAAGTGAACAACCCAAAGGTAAAACACAAAATTTATTACATTTAAGTTTACCTCATGTGTGAGAGACAATAGAAGCCTTTTAAAGCAACGGGTCTAACAAAATTTCTGTGGTTTTGATCCTCTAACTTAACCATCCCTAAGGGGCCCAGACAGTATATTGAAGATAAGAGAGTCAGATGGCTTCGGCAGCCAGGGGTTAAACCCTGCCATTTCCTGAATGGACAGGAAACAGGAAGCGTGAGTCAGCATTCCTCAAATGCCACACTGTTAGAACGCCCTCGTACGGCAAATTGGTGGAGGTCTTGACTTTTTTTTTTGATTTATATACACTTAATAGTATAGTATGGTATAGAATAGTACACACTCAAGATGCCCCCTCATTACGCTAAGTGTTATCTGGCATAAGTCTAGAAATATTATTACAAGTGAGTTTACTGAGCGACTTGTTTATGTTTATGTACCACTGGCCAGCATTCCTGTTGGGTCAACAAAAACAGCCTGTAACTGCAATTGATATAAAAATATACATTTCATTTGGAGAATTTTCATCTGACACAACAATGAGAGAGGTCTGAATCAACATCTTTATTTTCCTTATACAATACATTCATACCATTAAATGCCTCCCAGCAATCTTTCTTATGAATGCAAGCAAAGACAGTTTAATGCCAGTTTGGATGATTTAATGTCGGTGGTGTCTTGGATGTTTAACCTTTATCAATTATGGAAATGAGCAATTCCTCATCGTCATGTGGTTCTTTTTCCTTTCCGGACAATACAAATCAAAAATGATACATGCGTACACACTAGTAAAGAAAAGTCTGAAATGTCAAGTGCAGGAAACTGAAAGAGGAAATAAACAGCAGTTACAGTCATTGCTGTACTCTTATCATCCTGCAGAGGTCAGTGTCACACAGTTTCACATCTGTAAACAGACTGCTGTCCCATGAATGGTGTATGAGGACAGTTAAAATACAGGGGCTTTAGATCAGAGCAGATTAGAAAATTTCAATTCTGTTCAGTGTATTCCTGACAGGTGAACCAAGAATCAGATTTCTGTAATTCATTTCATTTTGTCTCATATTTAATTCTTTTTGTAAATGTTTTTATTGAGTACTGAGCAGGGGTGCAACATTCACCTTGACAGCAGAGAAATGCACCCTCAGAACATACTGCACATCCTCCAAACGGCATAATGTACATGTTTCTTGATCACAGCTACAGTATGGTCACAACTTCCTCATAAATTATTTTTTGTTCCAACTGTGTACAACTGTGTACAACCTCACATAGCTTATCCTGCACAGTGGTCTGAGTCACAACAGCTGTGGTCTCTAACCACTGGGTCTCCAACCTTGGCACGCACTGATCCTATCAGTCATCTGTAGTTATTTGGTCTTTATCTGTCTAATTGCATGGCTTTCTTTGCTTCTAAAAGTGTTTTTTTTGTGCTGGAACACATTAAGGAAGAGCAGCATCTTTAATTTAAAATTCGGTTTATGTGGAAGGCTCAAAAGGAACAATTATTATAAACTAAAAACTTTGTTAAAACAGTTGCATCACACAATATTTATCTCAGTGGTGGATTATGTATCAAATATCCCAAGTATCCATCTGTTGAGCACTTTTCCAAAGCTACCCCACAGGCGCAGATCATAATAACATCAGTCTGTCAGCTGATGAACTGAGGGAGCTACCATTAATACGTCCCACAATAGTGAGATTGATAAGCAGCCTCACCTTGAAACAAACCATGATGTTAACACAAGATGACAAGACGTGTAAGGTAAAGGTTGGTAGGTCTAATCACCCTCTCCCCTGCTTCTATTCATCGCTGCTGCCTTAGAGGACTAATGACGGGAAACTGTGGCTCATCCACAGATTGATGACCTGCAGAAGGCAACACATCATTAGCATCTTGTGAGGATAACCCCACACTGTCCTTTGGGATAAAAAAAAGAGCACATCACAACAGATGAAAAGAGATGTGCTTTCATCTTCCAGTAATGTTGCTGTTTTCAGTAGCGTTCAATTGGGATCATGCTCCTCATAAACATGCTTTCTCTTCTGGGCTTTGATGTCATTAAATTAATGGAGTCCATCAATCAAGAGTGTTTGGTCCAATCGAGGCGAAACAATGACAGAAGACGTCTACAAGCCATTTAGCAAAATGAACATTTGCCAAAATAAATAAGCAAAGAGAAGGTTTGGATTCGGACAGTTTTGTTGAGAGGGAAACATCACGCTTGTCTAAATCATGTACTAAATATATTCATTTCATAAGATTTACATAATTCCTTAATGACTTGGATTGCCCTACATACACATTTAGTGAATCTGTTCTCTGACTTTGACTTTGAAAGAAAGAAAGAGCAAAATGAACTCACAAGATTATAGCAGACCCACTGCAATCTCTATGGTCTGAATATGCAATTTTATCTTCAGGGCGTAGCATGCCCACGCAGCCTTCAGCTGCTTCACAACCTCTGATCACACGCTCTGAATTTGGCACTTTCTTGAACTTGCACTTGATGTCCTTTATTGATTTCCCAAATTACGTGTTTCATGATCTTTTATTTACGATGCTTATATTTAATGCTGCTGTCATGTATGGTTGTTGATGTTTGTTTTTTTTTTTTTATATTCTTTTATGCTCTTGTGCAAAGAAAATATCCCTAGGAGCATTAAAGGTTTAATTCATCCACTACTGTTGTTACAGTAAATATCTAATTTCAGCACTTTATGGCAAACATAAAACAAAAAACAATGATGAAGACCAAGAGAAGAGAGCACTTTTTACTTGGCTTATGTTGTAAAGATCTATACAATAGGCTGATTATATTCTCTTTTTTGCCTACGCAAAATTAAGCTATATGCAGAGGCTATTTGTGCTAATGGCATTTTCTTTGATGAAGCCAGTAGAAAAGAAATCTGCACACAGGGGCACAATTTACGAAGGCCTCTTTCCTTTCCTTCGGCTGGTTGGGAAGGATTTAGGAAACCATCTGCTAGATTGATATTTTCTCTTGATATATAAGTCTATGTCAATTAATTTGCTGTGGGAAGCGTTAAAGCCGTGAGGTAGCCCCCCCACAAAAGTATCTGGTAACTGACCACTATGGTTGTGCTCAATGATAAGTCAAGGGCACCGGTAACTACAGGGAAATGTAATTACATGTAGGCTGGTGCAGTAAAAAGTACTGAAGGATACTGCTGGCATACGCAATGTGGGCCAAAATGTGACCATTCAGTGCTCGCGTAGACCTTCTGTCTCCACTCTGAGGCTTTAATGGACAAAGTCGTCTGATTTGTTTTAAGAGAAGAGTCAGTAAAGAAGAATTAGACAAATTAATGAATTCTGGTACGAGTGTGAGCATCTGCCTCTCGGCTAAATCAGCTCCATACAATCATATAATCCTTTTTCTGGACAGTAAAACACTAAACATACATCACAGCTACATCTCACACAGCTGCAGACTTGGTAACACCTGATGTCTTGAGTCTTTTGTTAGCTCACCAACAAAAGGCTCATATCAGTATGCAGCGCTGTGCTTCTGCCCATTTGAAGATCCCTGCTGTCACCATCTCCCTTGTCCTATAGTGGTTTGTGTAGCAGAAGCAAACGTAAATATTCATATATGTGACTTTGACCTTGCATGGATGTCTCCTGGGCTACTTTTTCTTTCTGCCTGTTTTTTTATACATACAATGTCAAAAGAGGAAAATCAAGAAGAATATGGTGTAGAAGTGGAAGTGAGATGTTTTGGCCACATATGTGGAGCGCACAAATTGTATTTACAATTTTTTTAATATAAAGAATAATTAATGTACAGAGCGGTAGACCATGGGAGGTAAACACAATTCTTTTGTCCCTTGTGATTGATACGTAATGATATTTAATATGTTCGAGTCCGAAAACTCTTTCAACTTGGTAAGCTCACTGGTTCCTTTCCAACACAGGTAAATAGTCATCAGGAGAATGGACAAATGTACTATATAAACAGTCTGCAGTCACTTATTCAATTCCTGTCATCTCGCTGCCTTCACATTACATTACTAAAGTTCTTTTAATGGGAACTGAACACAAAGCAAATAACTTGTTCGAAAGTTTTCAAATGAAACAATGACCAAGCAATACGGAGAAAAATGCAATGTAAAATGGGGGAAGTAGAAAGAGTTTTGAAGGTGACCCTCTGCCTTTTAAACGTCCCTCTGCGCTTTTGCTTGCTTAATTTATTCATTAAAAACAAGCTCTTTAAGATGCTACCTGCATAAAATGAGTTATATTTTAAAGTGTTTGAAATTAATCCGACAGTCCAGTAATGAGAAGGTGAAACATGCATACAGTGGGAAGTAAAAAAGGACCAAGCCTAAACATGTTTTCACACACACTATTGCAGGATCACTATATCTTCTATGTACAATAACTATGACAATATCTCCTATTATATAATCAACAGTGCGAAATAACCATAAACCCTAAAGGGGCACTTGTACACGAATAGAGCGGTGACAAAAAAGGTTGAGAACCACTGTCTTAGAGGCAATAAGTTGGAAATAAGTTGGTTGACGGGTTACATTTTTGTCAAATCACATGCACATACACTTGCACTCACAGTACAACAAATGTGTCATGATGCTAAGGTGATGGCAAGGTGACATCATGAGACAAACATGTCTACCTTTCAAGAACTTCAATACAAAATACAAAATGTACTGTAAACACAGGAAGTGGGCACCTCTGTTGCACTGAGACAACACAGCAGCTCTGCAGTCGCTCCAGCTCTGTGCCTGTTGACACAGTGTCCATAATGTTCTTGACTTTTAATCATATGGAACCACGATATTTCACTGACAGTCTAATGACGATAATGTTATGTTTCAATATACCTGCAGGAGTATATGTATTCCCAGGAGTGTAGCTCTGATACAGTATCACACAAATCATCGGTCACAAATTGTGCTCCCAAACTGAGTGGAAATCCAACCATTATGGTAATCTGTATACTTTCACACAGAGCTTGAATTCATTTAGTAGGACTTTGTGTTTTACCCAGTTTACACACAAATGGAAGGGATACTCTCCGGAGGTGCTGGTGCAGTCGAGCAATTATGTTAAAAACAAACAACTCTGTCCAAAATTAGAATGAAGCAGCAATCAAGTGCAGAACATGAGTGCTTCTAAGTCAAATTAAAAAGCCATAAGCCCGAGTGCTGCTTTTGTAAATCATTTCTGTTCCATTGTGAGCTGTTCAATGAATTCCTTATTGCACATTTTCAAATGTGACTGAAGCTTTCGTTGTACCACCTTGATTAATTATGAAATTCTTTGTTTTCCACTCACATCAGTTACTTTTATAGGCCTTTTTGAAAACTTAAAATATTATGAGGTACTAACCCTGTAAAGGCTCGACCTTTAATTCCCACTTCATTCTACAGATTACAGCAGCTCTTGCACGTCACTGCTGCCTTAACTGACTGCATTTTGATTCAGGTGGACCCAGATGTAACTCCACTCTTGCGCTTGATTTTCTTCAATGTGTTGATTAACATTAAATAATAAAAGTATTATTTATGGTGCTTTTTTACATAGTCATATAGTAGATGATCAGAACAGATGGGAGATGTTTCGACCTGAGAGGTTTGAGAAGAACTTTACTCTAATACACTTTTCGCTACACACATGAACCAGTGATTGAAGCCATTTATTAAACTAGGGAAGTAAGTGATTCTGCCAAGAGTTTGCATAAATCCTGGCTCCTGTTACTGCTAAAGATTGTAGTTCTACATCACTCTGTGGTATTTCTCATTAATGTGGGATCCAAGGTTGGCACACATTTTACAGGATTGAACAGAGACTTCAGGAGGATTTCTATTAGAGGCGAATAATATAAATCATGAGTATAGCTGTGAGAGCCAAGAACTCTCTCTCCTCTGAAAACCATCACAACTTACTTGACAGTGTGCTGTTACAGTTAAGCACCTTGTTCACAAACCACACGTCAAAAACAAAATGACTTAATCCTGATTTTGAGTCCCTCACTGAGGCAATATCATGATTAGTCTTTATTTGAACAACAGGTTATTTTGTAATGAAACAGGCAATGGTGTGACTCTGAAAACCCCTAAACTGTAAGATGACATTTACACAAAGAGAACTCAATTGATTTTGCATTACAGATGAGTTTAATAAATAACTGGCAGGAAATCAAATTTGATCAACATGTTACAAAAAAGAAACTAAATCATTGTTCATTGTCTGTTAATTGGATCCTCGTAATCATCTCTATAATGTACTGACTTTATATCGAGGAAATAACATAACACAAAAGAATACAGTCAGTGCAGTGCATGCCAACCACAATGAGCCCACGTTTCAGTGTCTTTGTTGAACTGAAGAGCTCTTATTGAGATAAATGCCACAGAAATCTCAACTGCAAATATACAGCTGTCATGGAAACTCCAATATCTAAAATCTGGCTTAAACGTCATATTATTATCATGTTTTTCTCTCAGCTCACAGAGGACTTGTGAGCACACGGAAACCATGGCAACATGGGGGGGGGCAATCTCTTCTTGACCACTAAAAGCTCTTGAGTGGTTAATTTAACAGACTAGGATCATGATTTGAAAGCAACACGCTTCTATCTAAGGAGTTATTTTGCTCCTTTTATCGTGGTAACAAAATCTGATTTCCATATCCACTCATCATCTGATCCATAATTAGCAGCCGTCTCCCACACTGATCTGATGACTCCTTCCTTCTGTCATGAATAAAGGCTCTGCAGGTTTCCTATGTAGACAAGCAATCGGACGTGAAAGCACCGTGCTTATCAACGTGATTCATCATCCTGATTACACGCTGTGTTTTAGTGGGCTGCGCAATGTATGATGGGCGAGAAGCACGTCAACCTGCTGCTGCTGCTGAGGTTGTGTACAGGACACGGGGGAGGGTGTGTGTGCGTGTGTGTGTGTGTTGTTGGGGGCATAAAACATTTATGACATTTTTAACCACTAGTTTAGTTAATGAAGTAGAGCAATGCTCGCACAGTACTTTCGTTGAGCCGCTGGAAACAGTCTCTCTCAGGGAATGTCTCTAAAATGTCGACATAACATGAAAAACACTGTAATATCAACACTCCTCGCCCTCTTGCGGTAAATAATTGCTTCTGGCATTGTTAGTGAAATATTAAAGCAGCGGGAGAAGCGTGCACGCAGTGTGCGTGGTGGCTGTAGCCCAGGTGGGCGTACAAAAGCTGCTCCCGACGACGACACGTGGATGGTTAATCGTGGTGTGTTGCGCGTGCAATTGAGCTGAAACGTTAAGTGCCAGAAACCTGAGGGTCTTATGGGATACTTGGGGGGGGGGGGGGGGGGGGGCCGGG
>JAVQJD010002786.1:0-20903 GCA_036023655.1 Nannoperca australis
AAAAAATACAATAGATATTTAGATATAATACTCAAATTCACCCATTTGAATCAATAAAGCAGTTTACCACAATAATATGATGACTATAAATGTATTTCTTTGGCATATTATCACAGGCCTCCCGTTTGGTCACTCATCT
Organism: Nannoperca australis; assembly: GCA_036023655.1. NCBI lineage: Eukaryota > Metazoa > Chordata > Actinopteri > Centrarchiformes > Percichthyidae > Nannoperca > Nannoperca australis. Next base: position 140 of record JAVQJD010002786.1, read on the forward strand.
ATTCAGACATAAAATACTCCTTACCTATAAAATATAAAATTAAGCACAATACTATGTTTATTTAAAGTGCAATCTCACAAGTGTCTCAATATGCTTTAAAAATATATATGTCTCAAATATATATGTGCATTTTGTGAAGTTGCTAGTTAAGAGTATTGGCTCCTTGCTCACTCACACATAATGACCTATTAGAGGCCTAAAGTTACAATTCAAAACGACACAATGGCTACTGATTTACCCGCGGAGTGAGGATTCATGACAAAAGTCCCTATGAGATACTGGAATGATTGAGAAACGTTTATGTCAATTTCCCCCTTTCCATTTTAGTCTTTAGGACAGCTTCCGACAAATCAGTTGTCTTAATCCAGACCTTTCTCTTACATGTTTTTCAGACGCATACTTGTGATGATGAGATTTTGTATACATGCTGGTGGCCCCACAGATCCTCTTGAATATTACTCTGTAGACCACTGCTTGTCCTTAAAAACACTTGAAGGCAGACTCAATCTCAAATACAAGTCGTTTTATTGAAACGGGATACATTTGTCCTTTTCACACCTCGGAGGAAGTGACAGAGGTGACAGACCATTTTGACAGTAATTGGATGGTTGATTGTTGTGGTGGGGTTACCTCGGGCTACAGAAGCAAACAAACAGCACTCCTGTAGCCTCTTGACTGAAACAACTGACATTAGCATGCGTCTGTGTAAGACAGTGTCCTGGTGGTGCTTGAGGAGCCACAAATATTATCATCCTACTTAACTGTGATGCACCATTTGGCACAATAGCCTCTTACTGAGTTACCAGTGATTCCCACATCCTCCATTCTATAATTATCTTCCTCCAGGCTATGGAAGAATCAGACAAAGCGAGGATACAACAAAACACTTGAAGGCAGGGTTTCTAATACAGTTAATACAGTTCCGCACTGGGACATCATCATCTCAGTATTTATTATTTTCATAATGTGCATATTCCATTCAAGTAGCTGTGATAATATGCTCCCTCTATGCATATTATAATACAATACAACACCACAAAATACCCTAGAAATGACCACATAATCATGTTTACACCTCTCAGAGTTATAAGCTGCAATGAGGTTTGTTTTGTTAGACTATTGTACTTGATTGTGTTAAATTGCATGTGTATTACACTGAGTTCACCTCCTGTACATGCTTCCCTTCCTAACATTTCAGATTTCCTTTTCTGTTGAAGTATACAGAATTACTGAAAGCTCTCTTTGTCTTAGCTACACACACAAAACAGTTGAGCCTTGTATCCATGATGCTAAATTCCCTCCCAGTGAATCAGCTGGTCATCACAATTGTGTAGTTTGACATAGAAAATAATTGAACAAGACCCCAAATTACCCACAACATATAAAACAAATCAATAGAAATGCAGAAAATAACTATTATCTGCCTCCCTGTGTTATGATGTCAGATTTCATCACAGTGAAGCTAACTGATTGGAAACTGTTGTACGTTAATAGATCTGTTTCCCTTGCAAGTGCAGTGACCCAGAAGTGTAAAGGCTTATGCTCCCCTTGCTAGATGGTATCCAGATTGAATCTTCATAGATGCACTGCATCTTCTGCCTTGCTTTGCCCCCACATAACCCCGGACAGGTGCTATGTTAGACAAAGAGGCCAGATTTCTGTGTAGAAAAGGGAAATATTAAGGTCAAGAGGAGGTGCTGCAACGCTCTGCTCAGTTGTGCATGAGATGATAAACATTGGGAGGCTTTTATATGAGTGCTTTTTTCAAGATTCTCCTCCCACAAGGATGAGCAACGAACAAGGCTGATACTATGTAAAAGGTTTGGTGCCTTTTAAAACCACAAGTTTCAATTCAATTTATTTATTATTTATTTATTAAGTCTTCTTTATTGAAATTCTCAAATGATCGTAATCTTACGAAGCAGCGGCAACTGGGCTGTGGCACTTTCTCACCTCCCATGTAATCGTCTACGGCATCTGGTGCTCACACACGCACGCAACTGCGGCACTGCCAAAGGGTATTAGATACGTAGAAATCAATGTTTATGAAAACTACTTTGCGGAACACACAATTTGCCTGGATTTATTATGGGAAGCTGCAGTGGTGCAACATGCAATGGGTGTTTCAAAAAATGTTTTTCTAATGAAGCACATTTCTTTCTAAAAGAGTTGAGATTTTACAGCTGTTACCTGAAATGTCTTTAATAGGATCCGACCAGCCCAGTTACCACCTTCCCACTCGAACAAACAAACAGTAATACGCATGTCCTCATGCACGCATACACACACACACACCACACACTGGCTTGATCAATGCATTGTGCTATATGAGAGCTGTGTGTGATGGGTAGCCAGCAGGGGGGTGGGTCAGTGTGTTGCTGCTGTTGTCTGTCTGTCTTTCTCACATGTATTCTCACATTCTCTCAGACACTGATAGCAGCAGCTTACTGTTGCTGCACTGTATGAGAGAATCTCAGTCTAACTTGGGCATTAGGAAAGCGGTCATCAGCGTATCCATTTAAACCTTAAGAGTAGTGGATTTTCACCAGCATTTTATAGCAGCTTCAGGTTCTCTGGTCTTCTTTACAAGTCCACTACACACACTGAGGTGCTCTGAAGAGGAAAAGGGCTCCATTCTCTGCATAAGGTAATGTAACACTTTAAGTTTTACTTAATGCGACCCTCTTTATTATATTTTGTTTTGTACAGTGGTATACAAACCATGTGCAATATGAATCTATTGAAACAATATGAAGAAAACTTTGGAGAGTTTTCTAGAATGTGTTTAATCTAATAATTGTCTCTTGGGTTGTTTTAATCTATGCATTTGCAGAAAAAGCTGTGGTTTCCATAGTATTGATTCTTTCTTAAAAAAATCATACATTTGTTGTCAGAAGGGGGCTTGATCGTCTGATGCTTTACCCTTTATCTCACCAATACAACATTCTTTTCTGTAACATGAGCTGTAAATAAACACAATTATCATCAACTAAGGAGAATAACTTCAAATAAAAATGGACTATTCTTATAAAACGATGATCTCTAATAAAACACACCTGTTGATTCTAAGTATGCTCTTTGTAATGCTTACTAATACACTTCTCAAGAACATTTCTTTAAATCTTTTTCCATAAGATCTGTAGTTTCTTAATATGGTTTTAAAACGTTTTGCATGTTTTGCACTTAACACGTGGAAAATTAAAGCAGTACATGGCACGCTCTCCTCTATCAGAGCGTATTCATCTTCATCGATCCATTTGCTTTTCATGAACATGAACTTTGTATTAGCAATTTCTGAATGAAATTTCTCCCACCCCAGTTATGAAATGTTCATAAAAGACGACAAAGGGCGCATTTCAACTTTTGTGTGAACACAGTCACACTAAACGAGATACACATTTGATTTATGGGACTGTAGCCTTTCATATGAGACAATGCTTTGATGCCCAATGAGGGGAAGTAAGAAGTGACTGAGGGTTCTTCTGAAGCACAAGGCTTCACTGAGCACAGCAAGAGCTCACCGTGTGGACCTGACACACAGCATGCCCCTGTGTGTTTCACCCATTGTGCTGTAACACAAATGTCTATGCTTATGTATTTATTCTTTACACCATAACAGAAAATGCTGCACTATTAATTTACAAAATGTTTCATTAAGCTGCAGTATACAATAAACTTGAAGAATGTTTTATGCAAACACAATAAAAAGGCACAATATTTTAGGCTTAGCAACATGCTAACATATTTCTCATGTACATATACTATGTGTCAGATACACTACTGCTCTGCTGGATTAAGTACAGTACTCATCTTAATTTGGATCACACACTGCGAGTCAACAGCGGACTCAATTTAAAACACGTGCTTGTTCTCCAACAAATTATTAATGCAATACATGACATGATGTTTTACGGCATCTTCTGAAATGGATGTGGCAGAGAGCATTGTGCTACACACGCACCTAACTCTTTCCTATATGGCAGATCAGAGGCAGACAGGAAGTGGGTTTACATAGGATGAAAAATGCTGTTAATACTGCGTGACTCAATGTGCACTCTAGGTTCCATCACATTAACAAAACATAGAAATCCTCTTATAATTACTGCCGCAGCTGAGCAATGGCCACATGTAAAAGCATGTGGAAGTCCATACAGCCATTTTCATTATGAAAACTGCCTTGACTTAATCACCTCTTTGATAAATATTTTTCATTTGTTGGCTCTATGCTCTGAAAATGCACATTGTGGCTGTCCTAAGAATGACCTCATAAATACGCAGGTCACAAAAAAATAAAATCAGTTCAATAATACTGAGTGAGGATCTCCTCTCTGACCAGAAAGGCCATGGCAGCGTTACCACCCTTCAACTCTTATCGTGATTAATATTTGGCCAACCGATTTAAAGTTTGCAAGCATTAATAATTGATATTAAAAGGCACCGACTGTCATAATCCTTTAGATTCTGACATGTAATTCATTACAAAAAATAAAAATAAGAACTGCACACTCTTAATCTGTCATGTGGAGTCAGTGTAAAAGGTTAGATGGAAGACTCTTTTGGGGCATTCCAGTCCAGAAAAGTGCAGTGTGGAGAAAGTTTAAAGTGCTTAGAACAGGAATGCGTTTTGTCTCCATGGGTCAGGCTTTAGGGAAGAGAACACTTGTCCCATAACATTCCTAACACCTTGCAAAGGAGATAAAGCGCGAAGAGCAGGATTTCTCTTCTTAAATGGTAGAACACTTGACAAAGTGAAATCTTAAAAAAAAACTTTAAAAAAGTGTTATGTAGCTGACAAAGGGGAAAAAAAGAGAAAAGATTTGGGGGCAAATACATAAAACTCAGATTTGTGGCTAAAACAAAACTCTGTAAAGAAACATTATTTTCATCAGATTTATGAAAACTGGCTGCACGTGCACCAGCCTCATTCCCGCTACCAAGGCTAGCCACGGACAGATGTAGATCATCTGTTTGCCCATGAATAGTGCTGCCTTCTCCGACACTCCTTAAACCTGTCGATGAAACGAACAGTTCTACTGATTATGTTACATCTGCGAGGTTCTCCAACAACTGCTGTAATTACGCTCAGCTGTGCCTATTTATTGCACTGGTAACATTAATTCATCACATGCACCTGCGAACCATCATCGACTGTGTATGTCTATCATTGTTGAAGTAATTAAAAGTAAGTTATCAAAATTAAGTTTATAAATGCACCTTTGATTGCGATTTTAGAAATCGCTGTGTAGATTGCAAACCAATCACGTAAATCAGTGAAACTGGCTTAAAATAAGATGAGGTGGAATCAAACAGTTGAGTTTTAAAACATCAACAGTGAGCTGGGAGGAAATGTGGGGATTTTCTCAGACTTCCTTTAGGAAACTGGTGGATGTGGTCAAAATGTGAGCAATGAAATGGTACATGTCTAAAGTATAAAAACAAACAAAAAATTAACAACAATGGATGTGACAAAAATTCAAAGATGGATAGAAAATGTAAAAACTAATGTAATGTAAAATGCAACTAAATAAATTTAAAACGTATTATTATTATTTTGAATAATGTATATATTGTACCTGGGTTGTTGCTGTTGATGTTCTAATGGACTGAGTTTGACAATAACGTTAAACTGAACCAACATGACCTTGAGCCAGCTGACTCAACTAAATGAAATGTTGACATGAAGCTAGGGTAACTGATTAAACATGCAGTGTTGCAGACACAAGCTGTATGCTGTCACATCTTATTTTTAAATTTGTGCCTGCAGACATTTTACTTGCTGATTATGATAAGCACTCTTACATAATGCTGGAGAGTTTAGTGGGTCAGAGTGACAGAAAGGAAGATTGTATGAAAGTCACTAGGACATGCTGTGCACGTCGAGAGACCCTCTGATGCTGACATCTGTGTGTGTGTTTGGTTGTCAAAGAAATGGACGTGGACCACGGATTCTATCGGCAGGTAGATGTCCAGGACCACGCTCACTACATCGTTGCCTTCTTTGTCTTGGTGATCGGAACAGTGGGTGTTACTGGAAACGCCTTGGTCATGTACGCCTTTTTCTGGTAAGCGAAGGGGTGATGGCAAAGAATGTGCTTATTGTCAATTCAAGAGCTGCATTATTTAGCCAGTTGTAAGTTACAAGCCTTTTCTATAACTAAACTCTGCAGGAAGCGTTTACTTAAAACAAACTCCGAGAACAATTCTTTGTAATTCTGCTTTTTAAAAATCACTATTCATTTCACACTGCATCCTCCCAGGCACCATTACAGTCTGTGGTTATTATCTGAAGATCTGGTGTTGAAAGAGCAGTATTGTTTAATATTAGCCTTTCACTGTTTTCACTGTACAGCCATGATAATTTGGTCGGTAATGTAGATTTTATTCAAAGCCTTATTATTTCCTCCATGTCTCCCACAACGTTAATCACATTTTGAGCTGGGTTTGCTAATAAACTGGGCTCCTGATAAACAAATAGAATAAATGGTACAGCATTTCAGGAAAACCCCAAATAAACAGGAAGTAAAGCATCATGAGGCATGCAGCATGATGCTCAAGGGCTGCAGACATGCTGCTTGCCTGACACAGCCAGCACTGACTGAGTTATTCTCTAAGACTTACTAGGTGAAATTTGATATGACGGCATATCACTGTCAAAATCTGAGCACTACTTGTTTCATAAGGGAAACTAATGAGCTAACGGCGGGTTAGTCTAATAATTCAGGCCAGTTTCTCTTATAGTTTACAATGTAAATGTAGCAAAATGAAACTAGTAGAATGAAATAGCTCTTAAGTGAGGCGTTGCCACAGCCATTTCTCAGGAAGCATTGAGAGTAAAGTTGATCGTTTCTTCATCCTTTCCTGTTTACTTATGCCGATACAAAGACAAAGGCCAGTCATAAAGGACGAGGACTGAAACCAATTATATTTAAGGATACAAGTGTGACCGGGTCCGCCAACCTAGGCCTACTGCCTAAAAGAAAGCGAGCGAGGAGGTGAAACATTTGCGAGCATTCTGTGCTCCTTTGGATTCTGTGTGTGCTCAAAGCTTAGTTTTCTCCTCACAGGCTTCAATATTGCTCAATCTGCTCAAATCTCACGCAAAAAAAAATACATGCATGCGTGGCCGTTTGAGTTGACAGTGATATGCTATCATATTAGGCCCGTGTTTGAGAAGCACAACTATGGTTCCTGTAAATATGTGTCTAAAAATTGTTGTTTTATAAATACACATAACTATTTTATGAAATGCTAACATCTAATCTAATCATTCCACTTTGTCTGTGTTAGTAGTGATAAAATAATGATTGTTCTAAATAACCATTAACTCATAATTTCTAAACTATTGGAAGCTGATTTTAATCCATAGTTTAAATACAATGCTCTACTAAAAACTGTAATCAATGTTTATCATTAAATTAAATTGGTCACAAAATATGAATGATTAGAAATGTAGGGCCTTCACAAATGACCAGGGACTAATAAAAAAAGAAAATACCAGTAAATCAAAAAAAGGGGGGTAAAAAAATCTAACATTTTGATTGAAGTTATCTTCAACAGTGACTAGACATCAAAATACTAGACGGACACATTCCCTAATGAGGAGGACTGCACATTCCCATTTGCAGCATGATCCCCCGCGAACCAACAATAGAATGACGCACTATATTTAACAGTATGACAAGCCACATTTTTCATGTGAACTGGTTCTAAGAAGAAATTCTGGGAAGTCATGAAGATGGGAACGTCTGGACTTTGGGAGCACAGTGCTCTACTGTTCAGGTTCTGCTGGAACTCCACAAACAAGTGAGTTCACAGAAGCAGTTTGCCTGAGGACTGCTCCGTTAATCAGACGACATACATCATACAGCCCCTTTGATGGCGTATTACAATATCAAACAACATTTGAGATCTAATTGAATATATTAATCTATTGAATATCATAACTAGTGACTATTCATTAAAAGTTGTAACAGTGCCCTCTTTTTAAGCAAAACAAGCTCAAAGTCAACACTTCAAGCTGTTAATGTGATTTATTTTCAACCCTGCACAGTACACTCTGCAATGCTTGGGTGTTGCAGAAATGATGATTCAATATGATTCAATACCAGGAAGTAATCCAAGTGATTTTCTAACTGCACTGGATAAATCAATGCATAAATTCAATCAGCTACTTCCATATTTACATACAGTCAACATTGTGTTACCACCTAAACCACATAAAACTCAACTGCACTGAAGCTCAGGGTAATCCAATCAACTACTACGTGCCCCACTAAACACTGATGTCAGACAATGCAACTAGATTCTCAACTGCAAAAATAATTAGCTACTTTCGGTATAAATCCCTCCACATCTCTCACGTTTAAATGTTCTGACTTGCAGTGACACGCATCATGATGTAGCCTACAACTTATTCTCCCTGCCTCATTATTTTCCATCCAAAAAGCAACCCAAGATGGCATTCATTGGCTTTCACGCTTGAACCTGAATAAACATCGGCCTGATGCTTGTGTGATGATGTTGGGTCTGACTTATATTTCTGGCCTGGGAGCAACATTTTGGTATTCGTCTGGATGACTGAGAGTGAATAAACATGGTTCAGCAGAGTAGACGGACATTAAACCTTTAAAATAATTCATATTTTTGGAGCTTTTTCTAGCAAAAACACTTCAGACATACACAGTGAGGAAACAAATTACAGGGTTTGTGCAGCTTTTTTGTAAAACTCAAGCACTGTCAAGGTACCTAAACCAAACATTTCCAGACTCTCGAAACCTTAATCATAATTTAAAATGTTTGCCAGGAGACAACAAACAAAATAGGGACGAAACATTTAATTTTAAATATTAAAACATTTTTGGTTTACATGACTGATTGTGTAGATGAAACGCTTTATTATGTGTAAAATCAAACATTTGTCAGAGTATATTCAAATTTACGCATGTACCTAACCTTGAAAATATAACAATTACAACATTCAAGACTGTGTGTGAACCCTGGAATGAACAACTCTGTCATAATATGCTATAATGAAATTATGGTGTTAGTGATGTCAATCTCAGTGTATCTTTTCACTTGAAAGGATATGAAAAAGATATAGTTGACATGACTGAATAAAGAAACTGAAACAGCACATACACTATGGCCACTCCTGGGTATATGATACTCCACTGAATGCAGTGAAGCAGCAAGTGTTAGATAAAATACTGACATGTTTTCTGCATTAAGATTTAACCTCCAGTGATACACATCTATACACAGTTATCTCAGTGTCGCATCACTCAATCTCTACTCCAGTCACACTTAGTGCACACCCACTCAGCTGCATGTAAACACACAAATACACTCCAACTTATCGGTCTGTGCAATGTTTTCTCTCTTTGGTCTTTTTACAGTAAGTGGACAAAACAAGGGGGACAATGACAAGATGTTGTTAATGGTAAATGGAGCTAAACTATTAAAGTAAATATTCAGTTATGGCACTATATGAAACTGGCCTAAAATGTAGATATCCAGAACAAGGAAGCAAATAGTATAATTATTTTCAATACACTTCACAAATATTCATCCCACATCTGTGGAAATCTTCACATCTTCACAGAGGAAAGACATCAAAGGCTGCTATAGGATTTACAAAAGGTAAACTAGATTTAGGATCTAGATTTTTTTAATGATCTCTCTTTTACCAGTTCACCAAATAGAAAAATTCACCACACGTGCGGCGCCGTTTCTGGGAGCTTGTTTCAGTTTCTTAGCTGTGATTTACAGACTGGTGCCCAAAAGCAATCTGAAGTATATGTGTGTGCAGTGAGCTGTGGCATACTAACAAAAGGTTATGTACACACCATCACCATGCATTACAACATGACCATCTGTGCCCACTCACAGCCTCAGAAGAAAAAAAAGAAAAAAAGTACTGTCAACATCTGCTGCGGGCCCCACATGGACTGCAAAAAAGCTAATTTTTACTAATAAAACTTTGCATCTACAATAGCCAACAGTGTACAATCAACAGTGTGAGAATATGAACACAACAAAAACATTGTTATTGTGTTGAAAGGCCATGTTTGTACCACAGATCTTCAATTGTCTCTGTTACTTACAATATACTGTACAATAATACTGAGCACTTTGCATCATGTGTTTCAGTAACAAGAAGCTACGGACTGCCCCCAACATTTTCATCATGAACCTGGCAGTCAGTGACTTCCTCATGGCAATCACACAGTCACCCATCTTCTTCGTTAACTCCCTTTACAAGGGGTGGATTTTTGGTGAAACTGGTACATGCTTTTGCATTTAATTATACAGTATGTGCAAAAAAAAAAAGAAAGAAAAAAAGAAAGCTACATCCTTTATGTATCCATCTACGGGGCGATGTATGTTTATGGACTGTTTTTATGTCACTAAATTCTAACGCAAAAACATTTAGTCATGATAAATGTATGTACAAATGCAGGAAATGGGATAATAGCATTTAGTTGTTCCTATATTGTCTCCCATATGTCTCCCATATTAACCTTTGGCTTTGTATGAATAGTGTGAAAATATGACTTCTCATGTAATCTACACTCTTCCAGTCAGAAGAAGAAATGTATTAAAGAAATACTTGCTTCTGTCTTTTTCTCCACAGGCTGTAAAATGTACGCCTTCTGTGGAGCTTTATTTGGAATCACTTCCATGATAAACCTTCTGGCCATCTCTGTAGACCGCTACATTGTCATCACCAAGCCTCTGCAGGCCATGCAGTGGACCTCCAAGAGACGCACTTGCTTCGTTATTGCCCTGGTCTGGTTGTACTCACTAGCTTGGAGCCTTGCACCACTTTTGGGGTGGAGTAAGTGACTCATTCTCTCACCGCTTTGCTCTTTTTGCTCAACTATCCTCTTTTGATACTTTTAGACCTTACACTTCCCTCTTATCTGTTTTTGTCATTTGTCTCTCAAGGTTCGTACATTCCAGAGGGCCTAATGACCTCATGCACATGGGACTATGTGACATCTACTCCTGCCAATAAAAGTTATACTTTGATGTTATGCTGCTTCGTATTCTTCCTCCCTCTGGCCATTATTTCCTACTGTTACCTGTGCATGTTCCTGGCAACCCGCCAGGCAAGCAGGTGAATAAATTAACATTTGTGAATATGTTGCACTTTTATGCACTCAAAATAATTGAAATGCGAGCCTACTTTATGACCGTATAAAACAACATCATGACACTGAAGTGCATACGACACTTTCACATCTTAACATCAGCAATCTACTGGAATGTTTCAGAAGAGGCTGCTTGTTTTGTTAAGTGTTATCGCTAGCACATATATTGTGTTGTGGCTTTCGCATCACTCTCATCTCCCTCTACTTCTTCCCTTTTCTAGTTTCCCTACGTGCACGTGTATATTTTTTGTCTGTTTTTCACATCCTGCCATTTCTTGCCCGTCCACCAGTAGCCCTCCATTGCCATCTGCAAATTCACTCAGCGTGTGACTGCAGCTCCCATTTCAAGGGTCAATTTGGAGGTCACAACCAAGTTACTATAGAACGAACCCTTAGTATTTACCTTAATGACAACTTAACCTCTTGAAGGCTTTAGCTCTGTAGGTCATGTGCTTCATAAGCAGTTGGCGTGCTTCTAAGCACCCTTTGCATGCTAGCTTGTTACTCTTTGCTTTTCATATTTTACCTTCCATCCTTGTGATGTGGTTACTGATTGTGTTTGCCATCATGGACGTTCCAATCCTCCTAATCCTGCCTTATGGTAGCAAGGAGCGAATGAAATATTCAAGTGAGGGAATAAGAAAAATGATATGGTACCCTGTGTTGTTGCCTGTCCTGCTTGTTACATTGTCTGCTTTGCCTTTTTATATTGCATTTTGACTTGTGCATGTGTCTCACCTTGTCTACATTTGGGTCCACAGCCCTTTGTGTGTTATATAATAAAATCTGTCTGCAAACACTACACAGATTTGTTTATTTTTAAACTTATTTAGCCTCTGAATAGGCTACAAAACTCCTTTATTCCTTCTCTCTGTCCTAACAGAGATTTGGAGAAGTTTGGGTCTCAGGTGAGGAAGTCAACCCTGATCCAGCAGCAGTCCATCAAGGCTGAATGGAAGCTGGCCAAGATTGCCTTTGTGGTCATCATAGTGTTTGTGCTTTCCTGGTCGCCCTATGCATGTGTCACCCTCATCGCCTGGGCTGGGTAAATATACAGTATGAGAGGGGCTCTTTATGATGCAATAATTAGTTTTAATAGTCTAACTGGTCTGCTTTGTTGTGTACAGACAGCTTGGTAGACCCTGGCATAAAACATATGCTTGCTTGCACTGTGTAATTCATTTTAGCCATTAACCATGAACCATATTCCACCTCTTGTAAAATATCATTATATATGGCATTAATGAAATGCTATGCAACATGGTCAAACTACAGTACCAGTATTGTCACATGTGATGTACAGGTCTATTCTTTACAAATGCTTTACACTTTTCAGATATGGAAGCATCCTCAATCCCTATTCCAAAGCTGTCCCTGCTGTTATAGCCAAGGCATCTGCCATCTACAACCCTTTTATCTACGCCATCATCCACTCAAAATACAGGTGAGGGCAGTCGTCCAAATAATTAGTAACCTAAGCTTGAAAAGAATATAGATGTTTTACTGAGCGATTATCAATTTTCAGGGACACCCTGGCAGAAAAGGTTCCCTGTCTGCACTTCCTGGCCCAGGCCCCCAGGAGGGCCTGCATATCAGTGTCACAGAGCGAGTCCTCCTTCAGGGAATCAATGCTGAGCAGACAGTCATCAGTCTCCAAAACCAAGTTTCACAGAGTTTCCTCCATGTCTACAACAGACACAGTGAGTTTGGCTTCTGAGTAAAGTTATGAGGAGTAGAAGCAAACACAGGTAGAATAGCACCATCAATGGTGTGCTTCTGGAAATTCAAAATCAAATGCACAGAAATGTCCATTTTATTCTTTTTGGTATATTGACAGTTCCCTTCAGTCTTTGTTATGCAATGTCAATTTTAAATGACTCTCTGTGTTTAGGAAATGTATAAATCCATAACATTAACTTTGTTGCGATGTATCTCAGCAAAGAAAACTCAAGCACTCATAGAAGCTGCAGCTTTACAATTCAAATAGGACGGTTCAGTGGCTGTTCAGCGATTTAAATGTGGAACAAACTAGATGATTATTATTTAATGTTATTATTTTCTAGACATACAATTACAAGGCAAATACACAGTGTCACATTAGTTAATTCTTACCCTGATTTGCATCCTGATTGCATATTAATTTGCATATCCCTTGTAGCAGTTGTGGAGTGATGTGGAGCTGGACCCTATCGGCCATTGTCTGAGATCCAGCTATTCCCTTGGAACTCTGAGGGACAAAGAGTACAACTCACTGCCTAAACAGACCAAGGAAAAGGAAAGTCAAAGCCAGGAACAGGTAAGGTAGGTGTTCATGATTATATTCGTAGATTTTAGATTCAAATAATCTTGACGTCACAGAGTTTAAAAGGCATAACACGTCACCACAATCATGTCCATTATCTTTGTATTTTAATTTAAAATCTGTTCTAGACTCCCATTCCAGAGCGAGGCTCATTGACCAGATGCGACCGCAATCTATCGCTCGAGTGTGTCAACACAGTAATGCCCTCGGCCTCGGGGAGGAGAACGGAGGAGAATCCTGAAAGCTTGAATAAAGAGAAGAAACAGGAAGATGAGCAAGAGAAAGAGCGTGATCATGAACAGAGAGACACGCAGCAAGTACAGAAGGAGAAAGAGGAGAAGGAGTTGCAGGTCCTCATTCAGCCGGACTCTCTGGATAATACTGTATGTGTGCACTCCCAAACCATCAACAGACCCAACTCAAAGACAGGACTTCTGGACCATGGCTATTGTGGGGAAAGACAAAGCACACAGAGCAGACAGAGAGAGCTGTTGCTTGATTTGCAGCCTCTGGACAGTTCTGCTGAAATATCCGAGTCTGTGCAGAGGTTTTTCTCCCTAACACCAGGAAACTAAACATTGAATATGTTTATTTATCTGTCTCTTTATCTATTCGACATGCAGTGCAACCAAATACATTTGTTCTTAGGTTTTTGTGAAATGGCACGCACAACTGTTTTAGCTAATAATCTACACACTTCTATTTTTAATGCTTGCTGTTTACATACAAAATAATGTTACCCTTGTGTTTGTTAAAGGATTATCAACACAGTTACACAAACAAAGAAAGGTCTTACAAATGGAACCTTAACTTCAAAGGTTAAGGTTTCAGGTAAAAATATTTGTAATATATACGTATATGTAATGTGTATATGTAATATACTTTTGTAAAAAAAAAACGAAAAAAAAAGAAGCCAGGAACCAACTGTATACCAAGAACAAAGATCAACCAGGTGTATTATTACTTGTTGTAAAGAGACCACAGCTTGTCTTGGATTGTTTCTGTGTATTTTGTGAGGAAGTTAATCTCATCCATTTGTTTACTTTGTAATTAAGGCTAGTTTTGAGCCTTGAATGAACAAAAATAAAATAAACAAACAAACAATAAGATGTGGTTATTATTTCTTGTAAATGCAATATCTATAATGCACTATTAGCATGATCTATAATACATTATTGAGTCACTGCAGAACTGCTTATAATGTAAGAGTTTTCACCATGTTTTTTAAGTTGCTGACATTATATGCTGTATCATGAGTTCAGGCATTTAGCAATTCCTCGTTAAACAACCCAAGACTTTCATTCATCACAACTATTTTGGAAACTATGTTTTACATATTTGATGTAAAGCATGTTGCTAACCAAAGTGTTGGAAAAGGTCATCGTGTATTTCAGCTACCAGACTGTGCAAGTCATAAAGACACTTATCACCTGTTATGATACATCTTTAAATATCATTTTCTAAAAAGGAATAAGGCTGTATGTATGTACAGTGGGTACGGAAAGTATTCAGACCCCTTTAAATTTTTCACCCTTTGTTTTATTGCAGCCATTTGCTAAAATCAAAAAAGTTAATTGTATTCCTCATTAATGTACACTCAGCACCCCATCTTGACAGAAAAAAACAGAAATGTAGAATTATTTGCAATTAAGAGTGAAAATTTTAAAGGGGTCTGAATACTTTCCAGACCCACTGTACATACATCTATATAAACAGATTTACCACTGAACAATGTCAGAAAGGGATGCGTTTCTTTCCCCTTCCACTGCAAAGGTTGTCGATGAATTTATTAACTTTTCATTTAACATTTAACACCTTGTGGGTCTGGAGAATAAAGAAGAGGCAAAATCTACATTGATCGCCAGTCAAGCAGTACAGAGGCCACTGCAGTCAGACTCAGCTTGGATTTGAAACATCTGCAGTGTCAGGTTTTCCAGAACATTCTCCTCTCTTGATGGCTGTTTAATAAATGTGTTGTTGTCTGGCTATGAGGTGTTTCACAAAATGGATTAAGTGCTTAAAGGTCCCAATTTGACTATACACATATCAAGGGAATTAAATGTGTTCACCTCTTGATGACAGACAAGCTGGTACTGAGGCGTGGAAGAAATTCACAGATGGCAGTGAATGGGCCTAACATGACAATTGCACAAGGTGCCGTCTATTGATTGTTAATTAACTAAAACACATGTCATGTTCATGCAACAGAGTGAATGTGCACTCTCACCCTGTCTATGCTGAGCAGAGGGCTGGCCTTGCTGAGAATCCGGATGATTTGCTTGATCTGGCCGTGGCTCACCCTCTTACTGATACAGCCAAACACCACCAGCGCTCTGGGTTGGAGAGATGGGTTGTACTGGAATGCAAACCTGAAATCAAAACAAACACATATGTTCCACACTGCACACTCATGTTCTTAACATAGATGCATTCAAAGATGGGAGAGGTTCATACTTCTGTGCGAGCTCTGTCCACTGGTCTAACCACTTGCAGGCTGGGATGTCCCTCATACAAGCCTGGGGGAAAGACAATAAAGAGCAAACAGACAAAGAATGACAGATGATCACAAAACTTTCAGAATGCACACAGAGCGAGGTGCAGTGTGAGCTTCAATGAAAGTGGTGCATCACAAATATGTGGGGAACACTGGACCCTCTAACCTTACCAGGTTTTATATTGATAATAAAGATTGCATTTCAGCTGTGTTCCACTTAAACTGTTTTGTTCCACAATCAAATTAAGGATATGGACATATTTTAATATTTTCTGCCAGATCTCCCAACTCTTGCTGGGATCTCAGGGAGTCAGGTACAGAGAGGGAGTGAAAAACAGATGTCTAGTTAGCTTGATTTTCTCTGCTGACCTCCATAATCTCCAGTAAGGCCTCAGTGACGGTCTCCAGGGAGGACAGGGCGAACGTCTCCCTCTCGTAGGAGCCCGGTGAGAAAGAGCGGTCTCTGTAGCTGGAGCGGAACGCGATGACGGCAGCTGACTTGACTTTGCTAATGCCGAACAACAGGTAGAACTTGGGCAGGGAGAACTCAGTCAGGCTCAGCCTCAGAACCTGCTTTGTCTCCTCTGAAATCATTAAACACAACAAAGATTTTGATAGGACACATGCTGCTGTCATTCTTCTGTGTGTGCATCCACTGTGGTGCTTATGCGCTGCTATAAAAACTTGAGTACTCTTTCAGACTGCTCTCATATTAGTCATCTACACCATTTCCATTAACTGTTGTTGAATTGAACAAAAGGCTCATCCATACTAGGACAGCAGGCTGATGGCCTAATCGCACGGCTGAAGTAAGTCCTCACCACTGAAGTTGAGTTGCGAGCAGGTGCAGAGGGAGTGGATGATGTTGATAACTAAACCGTGGGTGGAGGCTCTGAGGGACAGCGGCCCGGTGGCTACCAACAGGGTCACCACGTGGAACAGGTAGGGCAGGTGGGCTGCAACATCCAGGGAGTTGTTAAAGGACAGCATGAGCATGTAGCGTGCCAAGATGGCGATGTCATCCCACATCAGGTGCTGCTCTAGTGTGGGAGTTGGTGACAGGCACGTCTTGTCAATGATCTTACACATCCGACCAATAACCTGCCACAAAGAATAGGAGAAGACCAACATTGAAACAGATGAAAGCCAAAGCTTTCACATCATTCTCAAAATGATGACGGCTGAGAAAATAAAACATTACTCGTGTCTGTCTGCCCTTTGGTGCTAAGCAGGTTGTGTACAGCAGTTTTCCACTCTCAGAGCTTATTTGCTCAAAACAGCTGATCATCGTGTAGAAGATATGGATAATTATGTTCTGATTAATCCTATGTGCAAAAACCTATAAGAACATGTCAGACTTGCGTACAAATATGACTAATGACTAATCTGTGATTTGTTTGGGGATATGGAGCTGACACATACCCTATGACAGTATGGATATGGTTATACCCCGTAAGAAAAAAACATTTATTCAACTCTCGGGTGACAAAGAGTTCAAGAGCAGCAGACAAGGCTCCATTGTTCTCAGAAGGCTGTCCTGCCATGACATCAGACAGTAACCCTGCGGTTAACACTAGCACAAAGACTCATATATGGTCCCACAGCCATGTACACTTGTCAATTTGATATTCTTAAATTCAGTACAACATGTTGGTAAAACTACACAAAAATCACAGATAGGAGCAGCACTTCAACTTAAACACTGCCTAGATTTTCTTCATCAACAATCTTTACAATGGCCACCATTCAGTGCAGTGCTCTTGTCTGTCATAATAGGAGCCAGGGCCTGGCTTTTCTATTGTGTCTGCCTGTTTGGTTTTGTTTGTTTATCTGAGCAGCAGGCTGGATCCAGAGCACATAGATGATGGATAGTGAGTGGATGAGTTTGTCTCTTTGGATACTCTAAGTCAGGAGCAATTTACAGCTTTGGATTGATTTCTTCCATTATTAAGTAAGTAATAATTTCATTTAATGCTGATTTCTGACATCAATGTCAAATTGGTAAAGAAACTAAACCATTAACAAAAGTTGAATTTGTTCATTCATCTCGTCATTTCGCTATAATTAATAAAACCATGCCAATGCTGTAATTAAATGTTATGGATTATAACACTATTACAAAACAATGTTTTTAAGAATATGGAAATATATTATTCGAACTCAATGTACTATCAAGTCAACATTTCAAGTTACAAGTAAGGGTTACAAGTATGATGCTTATGCTATAGTAAATACTGTGTCAAACTAGTGGCCTAGGTAACTAATAATTGTGGAATGCAGGTTTGCCAATATAAGTGGGAAGAAAAAGTTGCGGACACAATTAATCAGATGTTATTCTTAATCACAATTTTGGCTTCCCACAATTTAATGAACATGATCGATTGCCATACTGATGTTTAAAATGCGTGCTCTGCTCATATCACATCAAGCACTTCCTAAACTAACAGTCAGCCACCGAGATGTTCTGACTTGTCTTCTGGCTGTCATGCTGCACTGTTCGCACCCTACAGCGAAGAGCTAGTACCCCAAAATGGATCATCATCCGTTGTCTGGAAGTTTGAGATTTAGGGCAAGTGATGTTAAGCAAGAACATATCATATTCAATGATAGGAAATTTGCTGATTCGGGCAGCAAATGTGATTAAAAAACTACTTTTGTGGAGTGTTGATGCTCAGCAAGGCACTGTTGGTGTGTGACTTTTATCAAACAAAACTAAAGGTAGTTCATTTCAACAGTTAGTTCATTTGAATATGGTGATGTTATGGGAAATAGACCTCACTAATATTTTTCCTCACTTTTCAACCTTAACGGTTCCCAAAGCGCTTTACAGATTGATCTCATTCAACCATTCACAAACACCAGTGGCGAACCACCAATCGAACCGGGATTAGTAGATGACCCGCTCTACCTCCCCAGTCACAGCCGCCAGTCACAGTAATGTTACAGTAGCTCGGTCAAACAGCAGCATTTAAAGAAAAAGAAACCAAAACGAAAGGTGCTGACCTCAGTTTGAATTACTAGCAGAGTACCTGAACGTATGCTCAAGTGGGATCATACATCAAGCACAGGTGTGTGTGTGATTTGCTCAGGTTGAGAATGGAGGGATATGACCAAACATGTACATGCAGTGACAACACCATGCAGGGGGTTTCAAAACTGTTTGAATTATCTGCTCATAAACACAATGCTCTGCTCAAAGGGTGAAAATGAAGCACAGACATGAAGTCTCCTCTGACTAAGTAGAGATCACGAATACCAGGAAATGTTCTGTGAGGCATTATTGCATCAACATGACCATTAGTATTCAATAAACATAACCTGTCAATGATAACATACATGAGTACAAGTAACTCTGCAGACATTACTCCAACATGTATTAGCTTAGACTGGAGAGCCTCACCTTGCTGGAGACCAGTTTGACATTCCCTGAAGCCAGAGCCACTGCAGTATCAGCCATGACCTCTGCCTTGATGGAGCCCAGGCCTCCCGTGGCACTGGTCTTAATAAAGCTGTCCAACACCACATCCAACAGGTCTGTTATCTGAAGACCCAGTGAAAAGGTTAGAGGTCAAATCTACAACACATTTATACTTATCAAGCTGCTGGTGTGGTAGACTCACCTGACCCAGACTGCCCCAGATCTTGGCCTGAATAGAGGGATACATCTGCTTTTCATTGATCGTCATGGTGATGAGTTTGTCCAATATGGCAGTGACACGCTGGCGCTTGGCATCATCGTTGTGCTTACAGAAGCGAACAAGATTGAGCAGCCAGGGTGTCATGTACTCCAGGCAGAGATGCTTCAGCTCAATACCTGCAATAGAAAAACAATACTTATTAACACACTTCCTGGTTTACTTTATATAAAAGTTCATTGTTGGGTCAGTGGTGAAATTAGACAAATAAGAGATGTTCTTATCATCTGTGTTTTTAGAGTCTGAGACCAAAGTCTGGTCAGACAAAAGCATATTGACCAACCAATCAACCAACTGAAGTGTCAGCCCTTCTTCCAAGAACTAAAGTGTTTGTCCCTAATAGTAAGCTGTTTTTGTCTCCTTAGTGGGTGCACAGAGCTTTAAGGACAACAATGTCAGAGGTTGGATCCAAACTACTTTGGTTCTTGTAGCTCCTAGCAGGGCTTTTAGAGTTGTAAGTGCTGGTCTTACATGGGGGACCAGTCTAGTACCCACTTCAGCTGAGCTGATAACCATTTTAAGTAATTCATATGTGACCGACTAGTAAAATTACCTGATGTGCCCAACAACATATGGAACCCTGAAAAAAAGGCAGTTAAGTGAAAACACAACTTAATGGTCTTCAGTAAGTATCAGAAGTGACCCATAAGAGCACAACGTGTCTATTGTGTCTAGACTCAGAAAAAGTAAAAAGAGTATGAGTAATAAAGTGACACAGCTGTATATGTGAGAGCATGCGTATGTCTGCCGGCAGCTATGTTAAGTGGACTTACTAGACTTGCTGAAGCCTGAGATACACTCCTCCAGAAACTCCAGTGTCAGATGTGGCTCGTTGGCAGCCAGAGTCTTGCTGATAGAGACTATGAAGAGGGTGTTGTTAGCTGGGATGCAGAGGCCAGATGTCTCGAGTAGCTGGCCCTCTATCTTTAGGTTGAAGGTGCAGGTCAAAGCACACAACAGATTGTAGGCTGCAGACCTGGATGTGGGATGGACAACAAGGCAGAGCTGTTTAGCCCTGGCAAGAGTAGCACAAAAACAGTGTTTTCATGTTTTAGTGTTCGGCCGTCTGGGGGGGGGGGGGGGGGGGGGGGGGGGGGGGGGGGGGGGGGGGGGGGGGGGG